>WBMV01008995.1:517741-681138 GCA_013396655.1 Campylorhamphus procurvoides | reverse complement strand
CCGGCGGGCAGGGGCGCCGAGGGACGCCGCCGATGGCAGTCGCTCGGGTGCGGGGATCCGCTGAGAGCGCGGCCGGCCCTGCGGGTCCCTCGCCCAGCGGTGCGGGCGGCGCTCCGGGGCGGCTCACCGCGGCTCCCCTTGCTAAGTTTTCGCCGGACTCTTCGGCCTCTCGCTTGTCCAACCCCCGTGTGCCACCGGCGGTCGCTCCGCAGCCGTCCCGGCGCTGCAGGCGGCTCCGCGGTGCTCGGCGGGGAGCCGGACCCGCTGCACCCCGGCGCTGGCTGCTGCTCGCCCCGGCCGCGGAGAGCGTGGACCAGCGCGGGGGGTACCCCGCCAAAAACGGCTAGCCTTGACTATGTTTCGGAGCGGGAGGAAGCTGTCCACTCCCATCCTGCGAACGTACCCGGCTCGGATCCGATTATTTGGTTGTTTGCGCCCATGTGGTAATATTATACAAAGAGATCAAACTTATGCCAGCATCCTGTAGCTGAAGCGATTATCGTTATCTCATTGGGTTATGTGGCACAAAATAAGGGATGCCCAGTTTGAGTACCACGAACTTTCGTCTTAAAGAGGGGTTGATTTTTCTAGGCTTTCTTGCTCAGAAATGGAGAGGACACTTGTATTGTGTTACACTTCTATTACGGGTTTATTTCCCAATGAAGTTTATTTGTACTTGCAATGTCATTAGTTTGGGATAACTTGTCTTTTTTCCTTGTCTTTTTTGCTGTGCAAAGAGTACGGGCTTGGAACTAACTTCTACTTCATTGTCCTGAATGCTGAAAACATCCCTATTTCTTTATTTCTGGCTTGAATTCTGTAATACACAGTACATTTTCAAAATGTTCACTTCTTTTAGAGATATCCCAGAAACAAAAACAATGAAACTTTTAAAAAATGACAACATTGAGACGTTAGGCGTTTCTTTTGGTCCTTACTTGCACTGGATTAAGGGGATGTGTGAGTGATGCTGAGACTTACTTTCCCCCCAGAAAAATGAAGTAAACAGAATGATGATGTTTACAGTTGATTGGGATCACACCGAAACCCGTGCATGCAGCCCCCCACATTTCCACACAGTGGTGGGAACAGTAAAAGGTTGAAACATTGCTCCTATGCTTAGCTCCACTGAATTACTGATCATCAATTCAGTTAATGCTTGGGTAGATACGGTTTAAAATGTGTGTAGATTGGATTTCACTTACTCCTGTTGGGAGCCCGGTATTAGGAGGTATAAATAACCATTCTGCTTTGGCATACTTTTAAGGTCATCCTTGCCCTTTCTCTGTGTGACTTCTGTTTATCTGTTTATTGCTGAAAGTGCATTACTGGCTAATGGGGCTGGAGGTGAGTATTGAGTGAGAGAATAGGGGCTTTAAAGTTTAATTGGAGCGAAAGGAGGTTGTCCAGCCTTTTTACAAGGTATTTGGAAAAAGAGTCAACTGGATGTGTGACTGTTGGCACTGCCTAGGGAGAAGGGTCTTTTGGGGAGTGACTTTGGGTTGTAGAGATGATTTTAAAACTGAGTTGTGTTCTTCTTGAAGTCATGGTCATATAAATGGTAGTAACAGAAAGGACAGAACTTGTTTTATAAATAGACACTATGCTACTTGCTATAAAGAGACTTTTGACACTTGTGCTTTAGTGTGGAGGGTGTCGGACTCTGAACAGCACATGGAAGTGCTCCACAACAATCCAGGACTGAAAGGGATTCAATATTGTTTGTAAAACTGAATGCAGATACATTTTTATCAGACATTAATAATTATAATAATAAGCACCATGGATATATGAGGCCCTGGAATAGCAGCTGCCATCTGTAACTGAGATGTGGGATGCCTTCAGCAGGAAGATTATTCCTGTGACTAACCAATTGACAACTACAGTGCATGCAGGTTCCCACATCACCTATAAACGTTTTTCTTCCACCATTAAACCTTCCCATTTTGCTTATCATCTAAAGTCTTATGAATGCATATACACAGATCCCAAATTTAAATTTAGTGTACTTTTATTTTTTTCTGACAGATTATACATATAAATGGATGCCCATAAAACTTGCACAGAACTTCTTTCCTGGACATGTGCTATTGTAATTTATTGGTTTGGGATATAGATATTAGAGCTAAGAGTCCAGAGCAATTTGTTTAAAATGTAAGCCTTGGGCTACGTGATAACTCCTCTTGTCATGAAAATGTATCCATCTCATATCAGCCCATCATTATTTAAAGGTTTATGCTTTTAAATAAATAGTATGACTTCAGTCTTCAGTCTGAAGTGTTGGAAGAGGGGCAGAGGTTTGCCTAGTAAATGAACTTACGTCAGATTACTATCAGCCTAGTGTGAAGTGCTTCATGTTTTTGTAACTACACAAAAGAAGACAAGAAGAACTTTTGTTTAATAAAGGAAACTTTCCTTGTAGCTACATGAGAGAAATGAGTCANGGAGGAGGGCTGCGAGGCCATCAACTTTCTCCTCACGCTAATCGACCGGCTGGTGATGTACTGCGGGAGCCGGCTCGGCAAGTACTACGTGAAAGAGCGATCCAAGGTAAGGGTCCGCGCCGTCCCGCCGCTCCTGCCCGTCCCGCTCCCAGCCGCTGGTGGGACCTGCCCGAANACTATGTTTCGGAGCGGGAGGAAGCTGTCCACTCCCATCCTGCGAACGTACCCGGCTCGGATCCGATTATTTGGTTGTTTGCGCCCATGTGGTAATATTATACAAAGAGATCAAACTTATGCCAGCATCCTGTAGCTGAAGCGATTATCGTTATCTCATTGGGTTATGTGGCACAAAATAAGGGATGCCCAGTTTGAGTACCACGAACTTTCGTCTTAAAGAGGGGTTGATTTTTCTAGGCTTTCTTGCTCAGAAATGGAGAGGACACTTGTATTGTGTTACACTTCTATTACGGGTTTATTTCCCAATGAAGTTTATTTGTACTTGCAATGTCATTAGTTTGGGATAACTTGTCTTTTTTCCTTGTCTTTTTTGCTGTGCAAAGAGTACGGGCTTGGAACTAACTTCTACTTCATTGTCCTGAATGCTGAAAACATCCCTATTTCTTTATTTCTGGCTTGAATTCTGTAATACACAGTACATTTTCAAAATGTTCACTTCTTTTAGAGATATCCCAGAAACAAAAACAATGAAACTTTTAAAAAATGACAACATTGAGACGTTAGGCGTTTCTTTTGGTCCTTACTTGCACTGGATTAAGGGGATGTGTGAGTGATGCTGAGACTTACTTTCCCCCCAGAAAAATGAAGTAAACAGAATGATGATGTTTACAGTTGATTGGGATCACACCGAAACCCGTGCATGCAGCCCCCCACATTTCCACACAGTGGTGGGAACAGTAAAAGGTTGAAACATTGCTCCTATGCTTAGCTCCACTGAATTACTGATCATCAATTCAGTTAATGCTTGGGTAGATACGGTTTAAAATGTGTGTAGATTGGATTTCACTTACTCCTGTTGGGAGCCCGGTATTAGGAGGTATAAATAACCATTCTGCTTTGGCATACTTTTAAGGTCATCCTTGCCCTTTCTCTGTGTGACTTCTGTTTATCTGTTTATTGCTGAAAGTGCATTACTGGCTAATGGGGCTGGAGGTGAGTATTGAGTGAGAGAATAGGGGCTTTAAAGTTTAATTGGAGCGAAAGGAGGTTGTCCAGCCTTTTTACAAGGTATTTGGAAAAAGAGTCAACTGGATGTGTGACTGTTGGCACTGCCTAGGGAGAAGGGTCTTTTGGGGAGTGACTTTGGGTTGTAGAGATGATTTTAAAACTGAGTTGTGTTCTTCTTGAAGTCATGGTCATATAAATGGTAGTAACAGAAAGGACAGAACTTGTTTTATAAATAGACACTATGCTACTTGCTATAAAGAGACTTTTGACACTTGTGCTTTAGTGTGGAGGGTGTCGGACTCTGAACAGCACATGGAAGTGCTCCACAACAATCCAGGACTGAAAGGGATTCAATATTGTTTGTAAAACTGAATGCAGATACATTTTTATCAGACATTAATAATTATAATAATAAGCACCATGGATATATGAGGCCCTGGAATAGCAGCTGCCATCTGTAACTGAGATGTGGGATGCCTTCAGCAGGAAGATTATTCCTGTGACTAACCAATTGACAACTACAGTGCATGCAGGTTCCCACATCACCTATAAACGTTTTTCTTCCACCATTAAACCTTCCCATTTTGCTTATCATCTAAAGTCTTATGAATGCATATACACAGATCCCAAATTTAAATTTAGTGTACTTTTATTTTTTTCTGACAGATTATACATATAAATGGATGCCCATAAAACTTGCACAGAACTTCTTTCCTGGACATGTGCTATTGTAATTTATTGGTTTGGGATATAGATATTAGAGCTAAGAGTCCAGAGCAATTTGTTTAAAATGTAAGCCTTGGGCTACGTGATAACTCCTCTTGTCATGAAAATGTATCCATCTCATATCAGCCCATCATTATTTAAAGGTTTATGCTTTTAAATAAATAGTATGACTTCAGTCTTCAGTCTGAAGTGTTGGAAGAGGGGCAGAGGTTTGCCTAGTAAATGAACTTACGTCAGATTACTATCAGCCTAGTGTGAAGTGCTTCATGTTTTTGTAACTACACAAAAGAAGACAAGAAGAACTTTTGTTTAATAAAGGAAACTTTCCTTGTAGCTACATGAGAGAAATGAGTCAGTTAGGATTTTGCTATTTCCAAATGAATTTCAAGAGCATTTCAAGAAAGTTAAGACTGCATGAAAGAGAATGGACAGAAGTAAAATTTTACAAGGGTATTGCATACTTTTATGAGCGGTTGGTTGACATTTGAGGGTTGATAATGAAATGTAACCTTTCATCTGTGCAGATTAGTGACAAAAATCTGCCTTTGGAGTAAGTCATACTTTAAAATATGAGCTGGTTAGATGATCAAAATAACCAGATAACAAAAAGATTCTCCTATTGACAGACTCAATGCACTTCTTGCTGGCTTTTACGTTCTCAACTAGAGCCTCAGTCTTCTAGTAAGATAATACAATGATGCCTCTTTTCTAGTAGGTAAATGGCTAAGAATATCACTGAGATGTTGTTGACCCGGTGAGTCATTCATGTCCTTATGCAGAACGATGCTCTGGCCTGGGGACAGAGGTCACTCTGGTTTTGAGCACCTGTTTCTACTCTGTTGGAGTAGAAACTCTTTGCTTGGTGAAGAAAAGCTGCTGGGCGGTTGGGGTGAGGAAGCAAAGCTGCAGCTTGGTCTGTGAGGCTAGTCACCTGGAGTGCTCCCCACGGTCAGGTGATGCTCCAGAGACCACATATGCTGCAGCTTCTGATTGCCCAGGTGCCAGAGTTCCTTTCTGGGGCTAACTGGCATTTGTGGTGGCTTGAGAGGCTGCACTGTAGAAAAAAAAAATCACGGTATTATATGTAAGTAAAAGCAGTAACTTTTTTTTAAAGGTAGGAAAATATTCCAATGGAGAAGCCCTTTGAATTTCTCCTTCAAGACTTGAGAAATGCTTTGGTGGTGGGTGGAGGTTTTGTGTGTTTTTTTTTTTTTTTTTTTTTCTTTCTTAGCAGCTTCTGGGGAACCCTGGAAGTCCCTGCTGTGAGGAGGCAGGGGACTGAGGATTGCAGGTACTGGGTTGGCTGGCTGATGTGTGGAACCCTAAAAGCTGTGTTTGCAGTGTCATGGCTGGGTAGCTCATCTGCTGCTAAGGGGCTGTGGTTATTCCCTCTTTCTTGTTTTGCCTCTGCTGGAGAAGGGCAGCCTCTCCCTGTGGTTGGGCAGGGTCCCACAGCAATGTCCCCAGTGCCTGCTGTGCTGGGCCACCTCGTCTGAGTCAGCGCTTGATGTGCTGCCAGTGAGCTACCTTGGTCCTGACAGGCAAGGGCTGGAAGGTACTTTGAACTGGTGTGGCTGCACTTTATGTGGACTCTGCACCTCTTCTGACAGCAGCATGTTCTGCTCTGAGTCACAGACACCCTCGTGGGTACCATCAAAGGCTGAAATCCACGTCAGGGCTGCCATTGGGGACCTTGAGCTCATCTTGCACTTGCTGGGCACCAGTGAATCGTCCTGGTGGTTAGAGAATAAGATAAGAATTCATCTTAAGAGCTGATCTCTTGTTAAAGAAAGTCCATGACTGATGTTTTCAGCTCAGAACACAACTGCTCACATTCAGTGTCAAGTATATGGCCTGAAATTAAAAAAAAAATACTGTGTTTTCAATATGAGATTAGTTAATTGGGAAGTCCATGTGGGATTTAAACCTTCTCAAAAACTTGCTTCCTCTGCTTGTGGCCATGAAACCACCCTGCTCACCCCACCCTGTTGGACCATCTCTGATAGTCACAGGAGAAGCAGGTCTTTTATGGTGGCAGTTCAAGGCTAGCAAGTGTTTGCTGAAAACCAGAGTGGGTTCTCCTGTCTATCATGTGATGGGGTATTCTTAGGTCAGTTTTGAAACATGGTCTGCCTAGCAGGTTGTTACCAAGATTTCTGTTTCAAAGGATTAAGAAATAGATGAGATGCCACATGAGTGGTCCCTCAGAACTCTGGTAATGAGGTAAGATATTTTTGCATTTGTGTATGAAGAAAGAAAAGATCTGTTCTATAGCATTCAAATTCTATCCTTTGCAATTAAAACACACTGCAATGCTGAATTTTCTGACTTGAGGTGTGGATTTGAAGAGCAGAACAACAGAAAACGATTGCTATAGTAGGCTGAAGACCAATACTGTCTATAGAAATATACAGGTTTATTATATGTTACAAAGTATTTTTGATACTTAGCAACATGCCTTGCAATTAGTTTACAATGGGAGGTCTGATGAATACCACCATCCAGAAGAAATATGCATAATTCTTTCTTCTAATCGAATGCACATGTTGTGGTATAATAGATAAGTTCAAATCTGTTCTTCTGGCCAGCTGCTGGCAGAGTCCAGAGACACTGGAACTGTAAATACAACAGACAAGTCATTTTATGATATCAGACTGAAGAATTCAGCATTGGCACAGATCCTAGAGTGGTTGCCTTGGCTCGGTGTCAAAGCTGATGTTTATATCTGTGTTTGTCAAGCAAGATTAGTTAGCCTGGTTAATTATACACAGGAATGTATAATTTTTACTTGACAATCAGACGAGTATAGACTTGGGCATATTAGCACTTGTTTTTGTTCTTCATGAAATTATTCTCAACGACTTGAAACTTTGAAAAGAACTACTTCTCCAAAAGAGGTACTCAGAGAATCTTTCAGATTTGTTTTTCACTCAGCAGGGACAGAAAGTATTAGAGAATCAGAGACAGCAGTATTAGAGAAATGGGTCAGTATTTTACGGACAGTGATGGATATATCTGTAAGTGGGTTCAGAAGTGTGGGGAGCCTCTGTGGAATAGTATTTGAGTTAATACTTGGATGTCGAAGTTAAAACCAGCTAGAATTCGATACCTGTTGTGTATCATCACTCTTGAAAACCTGACTGTTAGTGCACTGGTAGACTTATTTCTTAGTAAGCAGTGGCAAAAGCATGTTGCCTTCAGTGTGCATTACACCAGAGCCTTTTGCACCCAGGTGGCTTCCCTGGGTCCTTGCTTTCCACTCTTGCAGAGGACAAGTCTGTCTTCCCAGTGACCTTTCTCACACTGTGCTAGAAGCCTGCCAATGTGCTTAAAAGTTGTAGTCTCAGAGGAAGGCAGAAGGTGGTTAATTCTGTAAGAGAAAGGAAATAAGTCAGCACTCTCAGGCAACGTAAAGATTAGACTGGTCTGTTTATCCTGAGTTTGTGGCATCAGAGCAGGTTACTTAAATTTTTTTTGTCTGTAGTTTAGCAGTCCAGCACTTTTTACCAGTCTTACTAGACTAGAGTTACACACTGGTGGCAAAGCAGAGAAGTTTTCCATAATCTCTCCCGTACTTGTAGTGCATTTTTCACAGTAACTTCTTATTCCAATGCCTGCTCTGGTACCAGTCCTTGCTAGCCACCACTATGTCAGCTCTTGATGCCAGGGACTTGCAGTAGCCCTGTTGGTTTGCCTGCCAATATCTTGATTATTTGCAAAGCCCAGGTAAGGACGTGCCTCGCAATTTACTCTTATATGAGGGCTCATTGCTCATTAAATGCCAGTGTAACTGTAATAGAGGTGGCATTAAGGCCTCTGTGTACAGGGAGTGTTTGTCCTTTGGACTGGAGGGGGAGTGTGCAGCATTGCAAGGTGCATTTCCTTGGGAGAGCCACTGGGAAAATGGCAAGATTCAGAGTTCATTGCCCACTCCCAGTGAGCTTGTGTTTTGGGAGAGAAGAGAGTCAGTCACAGAATCACTTAGGCTGGAAAAGACCTCTGAGATCAAGTCCAACCTATGACCGAACACCACCACATCCCCTAGACCATGGGACCAAATGCCATGTTCAATCTTTCTTCAGGGATGGTGACTTCACCACTTCCCTGGGCAGCCCATTCCAATATCTAATCACCCTTTCTGTGAAGAATTTCTTCCTAATGGTTCTTGCTATTAATATTTGTACACCTTTTCCCAAGGTAATTATTAATGAATAATTCAGTCCATTACATACAACTCATTGCTAATAACAGTATATGTTAAAATGGAGATTGATGCTCATTACACTGATGCAGGGCAGGATGTACACAGTGAAAGTGGCTTGTTTCCTTTGCAGTAAGGATTTCAGCTGTGATTTCACAGTAAACTTTTCTTTGACTTCCAAATCTACCTGGAAGGTGGCTCAGTGTGGCTTAATACAGCTTTACCCTGAATGTTGCTTCCTGATAAATTTGCTTGATTATGTGGAAGTATCTTCTCCTTCCTCCTCTATGGTTGCATAGGTTATTTTTTATGGTTTTTTTTCTTGTGGTGGTGGCGTTGTTCAACGGTGTCTTTACTCCCTCAGTAAGTCCTTTATTTATGTGTGTGATAGGGGGTGAGATAGACGAAGAAGATAAAATTACAGTGATCCAAACATGAATGTATTTTTAGTTAGATGAATTTTTGATGGTTGTTGAACAGACTTGATACACTTGGAAGGGATCAATACTTTTATCAGATGTTTCAAGATGACTCTTACAAAGTCAAAGAACTTTTTAATTATTTTTATTTGGAGATGTTCACTTTTTAAAAAGTTCTTTTACTGCTCCTCTTGCAATTGGATTGCTGTTTCTTAATGTGTAGTAGGCCAAAGGCAAGTGGTCCTCTGGCACCAGCAGGTCAGATAGCATTCATCCATCTTGCACTGAATGGGTTGAGAGAATGAGGAGATCAGGAAGGTAAGCCTAGGAGTAAGTGTTGCTGGTTTCAGATTTATGGAGAGGCAGTTGGATTTATCATGATTGTAATCCTTTTGTGATAAAGCTGAAGACTGAAAGAACATTGTTAGAAAGCTGCCAGCAACACAAGCCTCCCTAGGCTTCTGTGCAAAGGTTTTATTGGATTAGTAGATGGGTTCTTGGGAAGAAGTGTTTTGGAAACTGCTTTTGGTACATGTACCTAGGGCAGAGGATGGCTACTGTGGTGGGCTCCAGGGTGAATAACTGATGCAGTGCTACAGTACATGACAGGGCTTGATGAAAGATTTTGACTGATGATAGCACTATATAGCAGTTTAGTTTAGACCTTTTATTGCTTTAAAAAGGGCTGAGAAGGAGGTCTCAAAAAGCAAGGAGGTCTCTCTGTTTAGGCACTGAGGTGGAGTAAGACCATGAAGGAGGCTCAAGCCAAGTAAATCATCTATCTCCTACTGTTTAAACTGTTCACAGGCATGTCATCCCATCAGCGCACCACTCATGATCATTTCTGTGAGTGATTTGATTCTCTAGGTATAAGCCCTGTTTCACCTCCATCACTCACACGTATGTATCTACTATCTGTCAGTGACAGAAAGGAGCTTTTTCCCCTGCAGTAATTTTTCGCTTGACGTTGTGCTTTGATAAGATCAGCAGGTGAAGAAACTTAGTGCCAACATGCAAAGTGCTTATTAAAAAGCTGTTGATTAAACAAGATACTTGTTGCTTTAATTTTTCGCAAATAAAGTAATGCAAGAGATTTTTGCTGACCGTAATGATTCCATGGAGGGTTACTAAATGTTCATGCCACCAGCCATCCAACTAAAAAATAATAGTGTGAATTACAGGAGTACAGCATAGCACACTATCTGCACTGATTGGGAACAGCACAGTTTGTCCAAAGCTTTGTCAGTTGGAAATGGCAGGGTAGCCTCGTCTTCTGCCAAACATCAGGGAATTGCATCCTATTTTGTAGCAAAAAAGATGATAACCATTTTGAGTCTTCATATGAATTATTTGGTCACAGTAGCCTTTTTCTATGCTTTCTTTCTGGACCTGAAAATCCAAACATGTCTGCATTTTTCTTGTCTGTAAGTAATAATAGTAATTAATCATTGCTTATGTCTTCTTGCACTGTAATTTTTTATATAAATTGGTAAGACAAATGTTCTTAAAGTTTTGGCCCCAGTTTGGCAATTCACTTAACTGCTTTTACTTAAAGGCTCTCTCAGATCAATGGGACCTGAAGCACATCCTTTGGTGCTTGGCTTAAACTATGCTACAATATGTTTAGAAAGCTTCAGAAAAAGTTGCAGTGATTTCTTGTGCCATCCCTGGTCTTGGTATAAATTTTTTTCTTACATTTGAAATACAGGCCTTTTATATGGTCTCTTGGGAAGCAACAAGGAGCCTTGTTTGATGAAATAGATAGCAGTAGTGATTTTTATGACCTTTGCAGCTGACTGCCTTGTGGCAAACCTGTCTTATACCATTAACAGTAGCAGTTATCCCAGTAATGAATACAAAGAGATAGACAGTGCATTGTGGTGAACACCACCCTGAATGGGGAAAGACTGGGATGCAAGGATTCCAGTTAGATAGAACATGTTGCTACTGATGCCTTAAGGAGGGCGCAGTAAAAATTCCAGGCAGTCAGTTAGGAGATAAGGTAAATAAATAAAAGTTTTAATTGAGCCAAACACCGGCTCACAGGAATACACATGAGAATTCTCCCTTCTACAATTAAGTTACAGGTTTTTATAATAGTATCCATCCAATCTCATTTTGCTATTTCTCCCAGTCCTGCCCCCAAACTACCCTCTCCACGCCCCCTCGGGAATTGGGTCTGGGGTATCAGGACCCTTTCTTCATCTTTGTTGTCTTCTTCACAGCACGTCAGGTCCTTGAAGGCCTTCCAAAGCTTCAGATTTGGAGGTCCTTCTGTCCCTGTCTTTATCTTGTGGTTCAGGCTTCATGGTGTTTTTCTGCAATTCTACCTTGAAATACAGACTAAACAGCTTTAAGGAATTCTAAGGGTTGTTAGGATAGGGGTCATGGGTGTATAAACATTCAGCTACTAAAGTTACATTACTAATATATTAGATCTACAATAATTTCTAATATCTATAAAATTAAAAGAATCAAAAAATCAACAAGACTCTGCGGCAACATACTAACACTGAAGTCCTGGGTTTGATCCCTATATGGGCCATTCTCTTAAGGAGTTGGACTTGATGATCCTTATGGGTACCTTGAATGTGATCCTGACTGATTCTGAGTGGCTGGGCTTTGTGGTGGCTGATGCTGGAGCCTTCTGACTGTCCTGAGACATCAAGGAGTGAAGAAGGCATTTTGCACAGCCCCGCACTGCACCATGTGGGCAGACAGAATAGTGCAGAACTAGGGGAATTTGAGAGAGAATTAAAGAAGCATGGGGATGAGGGAAGTGTCAATTAGTCCTCAACTTGCCTGTTCTTTGATTGTTAACACTCATAGGGTGTTGTGCTTACTGCTGAAGACTGTGTGTAACTGCACCTTCCTCTTCTGATTTCCCACAGGAAATATGGTAGAAGTGGTCTGAGAAGTGGAAAAAGGAGAAGCTTCACTGTAAATGCTGTAACATGTCCTGTCGTTAAGACATGTAAGCCATGTAAGCCATGTCATATAACTAGGTATGCACAAACAGAACAGGGTCCCCAGGGTTGTATCAGTAACTCTGTCTTTTACAATATTCACCAGTGTTTCCACCTCCCTTAAATAATTTGTCATTTGCTGTCTGGAGCACTTGCATGGTGTTTTTGAAGCAGGCCAATAGGAAGGGTCACTGCCTGGTTAACTGTTTTATAGACTTCCTCTTCATGGAGGAGCAATGAGAGTATTTGTGAATGCTGGCCGTCATTGCCAAATTTGCTGTAATTCAACATTTCATCGTGGTCAACCACTGGTGTCAAAGTTGTGCAGTTTACCATTATATTTCTGAGTGCATAACTTGATGTTTAATTGGCCACCTAAAGGCTCAGTGCCAGTCTTGCACTGATAATTTCTTGGCAAGGTTAAAAATGTAGTTGACTTGTTTTTTGTTTGTTTCTTTACACTTGGATATCTGAGATGGAAGCAAATACAATTTTATTTTCTTTGTTAGCTACTTTTGTCTCTTGTTGGCGCTTCGCTAAAAGTTTCACTGCTTTCCATTTATAGACACTGGTGCTGCTAGTTATGAGCTGAGTTAGTACAATGTTTTGGATGCAGTTAGGAAAGGCTGTGCGAATGGTGAACATAGCTGTGGGCAGACTTTTCTGCCGTACCTAAATGGACACGTGTAACCCTATGGCTTTACCTTCCTCCCACATATTTGTCCTGCTTTTTCCCCCTCTGTGTTTCCCATAATGGAGATTCATTTGTACCCCACATTGCTAGCAAAGCCAGCTGAAGGATTCACACCAAGAGATTTCTTACCCTGACTCTCACCTGCCTGTCATGTCTGTGCAGTCAACCATCCCAGGGAAGAGACAGGGTTAGGGTTAGGAGGGCTGCTTCTTCCTCTGGCTGCCCAAGTGGCTGGCATCCTGCAAGAGCAGCCCCTGTCTAACCTCCAGCTTGGTTCAACCCTGGCTGCCACTGTGGTGCTCTGAGGACATGTTGCTCTTGTCACACTGGCAGCCAGAGAAGAAAGATTACAGAGAGGAAGAGGAAAAAGGAGGGAAATGAGCCAGAAAGACCACTCCAGGCTTTCTGCATCCTCAGGAAACATCCTGAATTCACACTAGAGAGACCACCTCCTTTGCTGAATAGTTGCTGTGTTTCCTGCAAAAACTACCTTAAATGCCAAAGAACATTATTACTTTAAGACTCAGTCCTCAGCTGGCTCTTGAGAAACCTCCTAAGGACTGCTGCTTCAGTGAGTTGTGGAGGGAATGAGTGGGTAATGTTCCAGAGGGGGCCACAGCAAAGCAGAGCAGCAGGCACGAGCAGGCTGGAACCTGTCAGGGATGGCTGTATCCCTGCACAGGGAACCTGTCAGGCATGACTGTGTCCCTGGGTAGAGCCACTGCCTCAGCAGGAGGGTCGAAGCCCATGTCAGTGGCTGCAAGGCAGCCAGCCTTTAGGGTTGGTCTCTTCTGTCAGGTGGTGGCAGCATAAAACCGTGGGAGAGACTTGACCAGTGGAAAAAAGGGAAGTGGGAATTCTGCAGCTGATATTCAAATCCAGAGTCTGATATCCTGCAGCTGGGTTAAGGACTGGACTTCCTTTTTCAGGAGTTGAGAGCTTTTGTGAATATCTTTAAGACGTGCAAATGTAAGGCTGGAGTTCAATTTGTTGTGTGTGAGTGTGCATCTGTGTTTATGCAAGCTTGCCTTGTTCAGAGTTGCTGAATTGCTGTCTTTACATACTTTACTGGTGCCATTACAAACTGTATAGATGGTGGAGAGGGGGAGGCACTACGACACTTAAAAAGATTTATTTATGTTTTTTACTAATAACTATACTCCTGTTCTAAGGTTAGGTGGTAAAATATATATTATTACAAAATTGCCTTGAATCTGAATGTCTTGTTTCCCTTCCTACATGGAAAGATGGTGTGTCACTCCATATACATCCATCCACTTTAACTACGAGATTGCACTGTTGTAATGTGCACAGGTACTCAGAACAGTACACTTTTATGTGCAGGCAAAGCCTTAGAGGTAAAGACCATGTGTGCTGTTGCAGCATAACAGAAATTATTTCTGATGGTAACTCATTTTATCTGTAAATATTCGTTCACACAAAATCCTATGCAGGAATAAATGTACTGCTAGTTAGCCAAGGTCCTCTGTAAAGGTGAGGGTGAGCAAAAGATATGTGGGGGGTGAGACTCCTTCCTTTGAAAATTAGCATAGAAGATAACTGGTCTTGTCAAATTAGCCTTGATTTGGTGCTACTACTGCCATAACAAACCATTGATCTCTGTTTATTTAGTGCAGTAATGTCTTAGCAGGGTCAGAAATCCAGACGGCTCTGACAGTTTTGGGAGGATCCTTGAGGAATATTTGGGGTACCTGCCAAGTGTGATGGTGCTTGTCTGATCCATGCATTCCTCTCTGGCAGGGGAGAGGGACTCTCACTGAGCCAAAGGGGACAAAGATAAACATCTCTCCGGTGTAGTGCATCTTCTGCTGGGGGAGCATGCAAGGTCACAAGAGGTGTCCCCGGCAGTGTCCCCAAGGAAGGATTGTGCTGGGCAGCTGGGGCCTCCTGTCCCCTTGGCACACTGCTTCAGGGTGGCAGCTCATCACCTCTGCCTGCCAGGGTGACCAGGGCTGCTCCCGGTGAACTCGGGGGAAGCGTTTGAAGAGCTGCATACCATATGTGAGCTGTTGAAAGCCTCATGGGCAGCGTCGCTCACTCGGCCTGGGCCCATAGGCTAAAAATAAATGGGTAATAGTAAGGAAAGGATTTAGCCAGTTCGGGCAACTCCAAACCCAGCAAAACACAGTCTGCCTATGTTGTGGTTGTCTTTCATGACCTTTATTAGCACAACCAGAAGAGCATCAAAATCTGTAGAGTTCTTTAAATATTGGGAGTGGGGGGAAAGGTGGTGTAATCCTCTGGGTAATTAGTAGCAGAACTGAAAGTCTTAAATGCTGACGAAGAATAAAAGGCTGGAATTCTTCAGGAACTATGAAATTATCTTTCTACCGCACAGATGAAGATATTCCTCAGAGGGTGTCTGCACTGGTTACTATGCCTTTATTCCCTGCTGAGAACCTGAACATACAGGGACGGTCCTTACAGATTTCCTTAATGAGCCTGCACTTACTTGTGAATTTGCCTTTCTGCGGGAATGGCGCTTGTCACGGTATCCCCCCAGGGCTCATTACAGGGCTTGCTTTCTCCATCTGCATCAATTGCTTGAGATGCTTTCTTCTTAGTGCAGCTTCGCCAGCTTTGGTTCTTGGGGGAGAGGAGGGGACTGAAAGAGTTTTCTGGGTGATGAAAGAGGGCTTCAAGAACAGGCAAAAATAATCCTAAAATTTAATTAAACACTTTGGTATTTATTTTTAAGTGTGGGAAATAAGCGTGTGTACAGCAGGAGAGGAAGAGCGCCGAGTCAGACCGAGAGCGGAGAGCGTCGTGGGTGTCGGTGCGGTCGCAGCGTGTGCGGGCTCCCCGCTCGCTCGCAGCGTGTGCGCCTGTGAGTGCGCTCGGGAGGGAGCGCAGCCCGCCTGTGATCGCAGTCATCGCATCACGCTCCGCACGTACCGCTGTCCTTAAGCCATCATCCCGCTGGCCCCCAGCCAGCGCTCCGCGGCGCTCGGCAGGGCGGTCTCTGCGCCGAGACAGCCTTTATTGATGGATCGCTGCACTGCGCATGTTTACAGCTGCTAATTGGAGACCTAATCTGAATATCCTTGACTGAAGTAATTCACTGGCAGTAGCCTTTTAAGTTTCAGGTCCTGCCGCGGTGGCATGCCTGCTCTTCACAGCACGCTAATCACTTCTCAGGCGGTGTTGTCGCTGTGTGCGTGCAAGGCACAACGACCCACTAATGTTGCTGACCAAAATGTAGTTTTAGGTCAGAGGAGGATGTAAAATAAAAGTCTTATCTGAATTTGCCTTTCCATAAGAAGAGGGAAGCACTGGAGTACTGGAGAAAAAAGTGTTAGTTGTCATGCATGCAGACATGTGTAGATTAATTAAGCATACAAGAAAGGAGGTTAATTCTTTTCATTATTAGAACAAAGATGTGCTCAGCAAAGGCAATTGGGATCCTGTGGCAATTTCAGATTTATTTCCTTAACTTTCAGCGTTCTGTTTTCTCCTTGCTATGCCCAGAGGCTGAATGCAGAGAATTTGGGTGGTGGTCTGAAAGCAGCATTATTCTTCTTGGCTTTTTTAAAAAAAGCAAACACTGCAGTCAGTATATTGTGGCAGATGAACATCTGCAACTCTTTTGCCCAGGAAATCACAACTCAGATTTCTCTCCTTGGAAGCCTGAAGAACTTTTCCTGTGGTTGGGTCCTTTCACAGTTTCCTGAATTGCCCCTTCACTTTAGGATCCCACAGGATTCTGGGGAGTATCCAATAATCTAGATTACTCAACAGAACTCACCACTGTCTCCAAACTTTGGTGCACAAATGCTCCCTATTCTTTTGACAGTTGCAGGTGGTCACCACTGACATGAGGCATGGCTGTTCCCTGCCTTCCCATTTCACAGTGGCACTGCTTTGGCAGTCATCTTGAACTTGAAGGGCATCCAGATTTATCTCTATGCTCTGCTAAGAAAGGAAATTAAAAAGATTGTCACAGGCTAAAGCAGTCCTCCACCTTAATAGGACTTTTCAGGCCATCAAAAACTAAATTGTGTTGCCAGTTTTTAGGAAAGCTTCTTAAGCCCCATCACAGATTCATTTAACAGGTAGCTCATTTTTAATGCAGCATCAGTCTGTGATCTGGCTTCCTAATAGACACATTCCATAAGATTTGAAGGCTTATTAGGGGCTCCTTGAGCTAGCACTAGATAACGTGCCAGTCATCAACAGCCTTGTGGCATGGAGATAATCCATGAGCAGAGCTTTCAGGGGTAGTTCTTTGTTTATACCCTTAGTTCTTAGAAGAAATTTTAACAAGCAAGAACAGTTTTCCATCTTATGTTAATTAGAATACTATCAGGTAATAATAGACTTTTGGTTGGTAAGCAAAAATAAAAAATAAATAATCAAGCTACAATGGTGGTTGCAAAAGATTAATTAAAAAAGGAGAGATGAATTTTTAGTTCTTGGAGGATCTGAATCTCATGATCAAGGTTGCACATAAGCAGCAAGAAAGTATCAGACCTCCTGGCTAAAATGCTATGCAAGCCAAACAGGATTTTTGTACAGTTACAAGTACTTACCCAGAAGGAAGGTATTAAAAAACCAACCAGCCAGCCAATCAAAAACACCCCTGATGTGCATCATGAAAGCAGCATTTTGCTCCTGAGATGAGAAATTGTGAGAATGGATGTATTTTCACTTGTGTGATTACATTTCTGGCCATAGAAATTTCTTCTTTCCTCTAAAATGTTAAGAGTTGCTGACATAATACAAGAGCAAGGAGCAAAAATAACTGTGATTGTGTCAATCTTGTCTAAGATGTACTGCTCCAGAGATGAGTCACCTACTGGTACAGAGTCCTAGCAGTCTTTCATACCGTGTTTGCTGTGGGTCATCAGCTCCTTCATTAGACACTTGTGACCTGCATACAAGGTAATTTTGTGTAGGACTACTTCTGCAAGCTAAGAAAAAAGTGTTCAGCAACCTGTGCTTGGAGCTGAGTTTGATCTGCTTTGTGTTTCACGACAGAAAGTAACTCCTTCACTATGGTGGTTGTTATTTCTGTTAGCTTTTTTGCTTTTCAGATGTCTTCCATATGGCATTGGTTTAGGCCTGCATATGAAGATGAAAGTTGAAGTGAAAAATTCCATGTATCTTGCCCTGCCAAATGCTAACACTTTCCCCAGTATTTTTAATTTCAAAACATAGGCTGCTTCCTCACAAGATTTTCCTTCTCTCTTGCCTCCACCTTTGAACAAGAAGCTGACAAAAGAGGAGGTGGCAAGGTTTAGCTTTCTAACAGTTGTTTGATTGAAGACTGATAATCAAGTTATGGGTGAGGAAATGAGGGAAATGGTTTCTTATGCAATACTGCTACTGAAGCCCATTTCATTTGTTGCATGACTGAATCAAACAGGGTTTCACCCCTTCTTCAAACTGGTGATTCCCTTTCCAACAGACACAAAGCTAATTGAATATAATTTTCTTCCCTCTGTTCCTACAGAGTATTAAATTAGACCAATTTTCCTAGTTCATACTTTAGTATAGCAGTCGAGTGTTTTAACTTTCATAAATTCAAACAAACTAATATTTAATAATGTTCATGAATATTTTATACTTAACCATTATAAGCTACATGGCAGAAAACACTTGGGTGCAATTGGATACAACAAAAAATTACTAAAGAAACACCCCGTTGTGCTTATGTGTCAGAAAAAACTCAACCGAGAATCTCTTGTCTTTGATCGTGAAATGTCAGACTACTCATGTTCTTTTAATGTAGAGCATACTGGGTGCCTTTCCCTTTCTGGATGTACACACCGTGCGCATCTCTGAACTAGAATCAGACTGAGCACAATGTGCACTCAGAACTAAGACCGTCAAGTGAACTCTGGTAGTCCTCATTTCCTAGAGGACTGGTCAAGTGATTTTTGTTTGCCCTGAAGTTCAGGACTGAGAACCACATGTTGGGCTGAAATTTGGAAATTGTGCAGCCAAATAAAAATACATTTGAAAGCTAAAGTGGCTATAGCACTGTTAATTCTTATTAATACCGTGATTTTTCTAGGCAAACATCAGAGTGATATTGTAGATCAGTACTGCTTAGAGCCTTTATATCACTTTTCATCTAACAAACTCTACAAGTAATTTCTGAATTTAACTGTTTGATGTACAAGCTACACACAGGGATGATCTACACCAATGATCAAAAGTAGCAGCTGTTCAGCAATATACAGTACAAATCTGGTACAGAAGATGGGAAAGCATATTGTGGAGTCTTTAGCTTAATCTGCAAAAGTGGTTGGTATTGGCAGGATAGAGTTACACAGGTCAGGATTTCCTCTCCTGATTGCAAAGGTCATACTAGTTCTGAGAGGAAAATGCAGGATTAGTATGGGGTTACAATACCACCTATGCAGTCTGCACTAGGAGTGCACTGGGGCGCTGTCTTAGTGCTAGGAGGCACAAAGAGCTTCTCTCTCTGACCGGGTGTCATCACTGCTTCTTATTAAGCAGTGTTCATTTCCACTTACAAGCACCTTCTAGCTGAGGCTTTTTCTTAAGTGTTTTGTTCCAAGTGTCAGGCTGCTCTAGCACAGCTTATTTTGTGAAATGTAGCATAATCATGTCACACAACATGATCCTGGCCATCAGCTGAGAGAATTTGTTTTTCTCCTTGCTAGAAGCACTGGGAATCAAGGAGAAATCCTCTGTATGGAACAGTTGTTTTTTATCTGCCTCCAAACTTTGCTGGTGCCTTGCAGTTTAACTTGCAGATTTCTCTGGCTGACTTGAGTGTAATACTTTGAGTGATAGATAACTTATTTTTGCCAGCTGCTGTTCTGTGTGGAATTTCCTGATGATTCCTGTGTCTTTACTAAAGCTGGTAATTGCTGCTTGTTTAACTTGTGGTTGATTTGCACCCTCTTGGGAAAGCTAACATCCCTGAAAATGACAGTGCAGAAACTTCAGTCTTGATGATTTGTTTTTCATTTTACAAGTTTTGTAGGCTCTAATTGATGACTGTTGACTAGACTACCAGACTACTGATCTTCATATGGTGGTGTGTATGTGTGACTGCAAAGCCATGCATCTGTATATGAGAGTTTTCAACTGTTCAGTTGTATAAGACAAACTCTTCTATTTTAACTTAGAAAAGGGTAGTGTTGCTGAAATTTTCTGAGTGCTTACGTTGGGAAGTTAGGCCAACTAACAGCCACTGTAATAGGTTGTATTGGGGAGAAAAAAAAGTTAGGTATGTTCCTGCTCATTACTGCCTGCTATAGTTAGTTTATGTTTGGAGCTGGTTAGTGAAGAGAGGAGTTGCATTCAAAAATGGAGTGTGCTCTTCTGAACACAATAGCTAAAAGTATAGGAAACATTTTTTACTAATGTTCCACGTGTGTACTTGGCAAGTGGTTTGATTACTGTGATCGAGCCTCTGGCTTTTGTAGTTAGACTGTTCACTAAACTGGCAAGTAATAGTGTTTGCCAATTACCTAAATTAAGTCTGGGTCACGCATCTGTCTCCTGTTTCTTGTTTGCTTTGAATGAATCCAAAAGTAGTGCTAACAGCTGGAATCCCTGCTGAGGCCAGCTTGATCTGCTCTGGAGCTGCTCCAGCCAGTGCTCTGATAAAACTTGATATCATTTCAACAGTCTCTAGGAGGACCAGAATGATTTCCCTTCATTGTTTAAGGTTTCATTCAAATATTCTCTGTGCCAGGAAAAAGGATATTTCACTTCTGCTTTTCTCCTTTTGCTGCTGCTAGTAAAAAAACTTTTTTTTCTCTTTACTGAAAGTTAAGCTAGAGTGTGGCCAATGCTTTAGAATTCTCTGAGAATTGTTCCACTTCATCTCCAGGGACTCAGTGTTACAGTTGCAGAAGGTGCACACTGTAAATAAATAATGCATCAATGTCTCAGACACAAAGCACATGTTCTAGTAAGAGAACATACTACGTGGGGGAGGCCAGGGAACACACTGGCCTTCTGCCCAGATTGCTGTAGTTAGTAAAGCACCTAAATCCCTTTAAGGTTCTGGCCTGCAGTCAGTTGTTGTTTAGCAGCTTTTTGATTGTGGCATTAAAAAATAGTAGTAATATTGGATTGATTTTTAGGAAGTTCAATAATCTTGGAATAATGTCTTCTCTTCAAAGAGAGGCTTAAGGCCTCTATAATTTTGTGTTGTACATGGATCTAAGAAGGAGGTATTATCAGTCAACGAAGTTTTGTTTCCATCTTGCATCATCCCTCTAGTATGGTTAGCAGAGCTGTGCCAAGCTGGGCCTCACACTGGTGGTGTAGGTGCATATCCCCTTTGGAAGCAGCTGTGCCTGTGGCAGAGATGAGCACTGCCCTCCTCCTGCCAGTCTGTTGGAATCACTGCCCCCTCTTCTTTGCACTTTCAGCTCCCAGCATGTGTTGGGTTTGCAGGGCAAGGTTTTGGTAGCTGGGGAGACTACCAGGGTGGCTTTTTTGAGAAGCTGCTAGAAGCCTTCCTGCATGTCTGACAGAGCCAATGCCAGCTGGCTACAAGGTGCACCCGCTGCTGGCCAACTAGAGAACTCAGAAATGAAGTTGAGCCTGGGAAGAAGGGAGGGGTAGGGGCAAGGTGTTCTAAGGTTTTATTTCTCATTTTCCTACTCTGACTTGATTGGCAATAAATTAAACTGGTTTCCCTAAGCTTGAGTCTGCTCTGCCTGTGATAGTAACTGGTGGGTGATCTCTCCCTGTCCTTATCTTGACCCATGAGCCTTTCATTTCAATTTTCTCTCCCCTGCACTGTTGAAGAGGGGAATGATGGAGTGGATTTGGTGGACACCAAGGTCATGTTTCCCAGTGTATGAAGATCCAGTTTTGCAGAAGGTTCTTACTTTGTTGTTAGATCTAATTGAGCTTGATATGTGTGGGATGGGTAAAGAGTGCACCCACACGAGCTGCTGTGCTAGCAGCTGGGATGGCAGGGAATGTGTGAGGTGGGTTATGCTCACCAGTGAGGGCACAGCTCCTTCAGGCCATTTTTATATTATAGATGCAGCTGACTTGTGGTTTCCACCAGATTCCTGCACCTAAAGAAATTGGTTTCCAGCTCTGGCTGTAGGCTGGCTCTTACTGCTGTTATCAGGTTGATAGTGAAATGTAGGTGCAGCTGTGGAGCCATTTGTAACAGGAGAATGACAACAGAGCAGACAGGGTTTACAACAAGGTACCTAGCCAACTGCCAGGTGTGATGGAAGAGAGCTTGTTACTTAGAATTAAAGGTATTTGTTTTTGTTTAGCATAACCTCCTGCCTCTGCAGGCTACCAGTCTCCAGGCGTCTGTGGCCTGAGGTGAAGAGCAGGCTCTGGTGACTTAACTGCTGCCTGCATGTACTGCTTGTGGGGAGGAAGGAAACTGGATTCATACATGGCTGATTCCTACGGATAGATTTTTTCTCTCGGTGGCAGAGCGTTCAAGGGGTCCACTGTGCTGGCTGGCAGTAGCTTCTGCGCTGGTGTTTGTTGGCACAATAAAATTACCTTGGTGATTTGCTATTACTCTAGCTGGTCATGTGTCCCTTGAGAACACCATGGCTTTGGCATGTGCCTGGAAGCAGAAAACAAGACTCCTGGGATTCAGTTGCTCCCTGTAAAGCCTATACTGTCAATCTCCAGTGTTATCAACTGTGCATGGCAGGTCATTGGAGCAGGTCATGTAAATGGTGCACAATGATCTGCCTGTGGGACAGGCATGGGCAATACTCCTGTATCTGAAATTAGGATGTTATGTTCTGAATGGATGGAAAACTAGATGGGTAAAAAAGTGATTGGATGGTTGGACTTAGAGGGTTGTGGTCAATCAGTCATGTTATACCTGAAGGCTGGTAATGAATGGAGCACCACAGGGATCTATCGTGGGACCTGTCCTGTTAACCAGCTTTATCAGTAACCTGAAGCAGATGGCAGAGTGCACTCTCTTCAACTATGCAGAAGACATCAAACTGAGGGGGCCAGTTGATGTCCTAGAGGGCAAGGATGCAACTGAAAGGGATCCAGATGGACTTTGGGAAAAGGCCAACAGGAACGTTATGAAAGTAAGCATGGGCAAATGGAAGTCCTGCTCCGGGGAAGGAAGAGCCCCTTGCATCCGTATAGGCTGGGGGCTACCAAAAGCTTTGCTCCCCAGACGAGCCCGGGAACCCCCCAGGTGGTCTTGGTGGACAGCGATCTGAACATGAGTCTGCAGCCTGCTTCCTGCACAACAGACTCCAGGGCACTGTTTACAGGAACACAGCACACAGATTGAGGGGAATGATTATCACCCTCTCATTTCTGGGGTAACCACATCTGGATACTCTGTGCGGTTTTCCAGCCAAACTTAGTCCATCATCTCTCATCACTCTTGCTGCTAATACTGGCAAGCAATGAAAGGAAATGTCAGAGGAGCGGGAACAAGACTTCTCTTGCAACAACTTTAGTGGTGATTGGTATCACTACCAAGTAGTTCCAGTAGTGAAGAAGTGATTCTGAGATAAAGATCTAGTACTCTACCAACAGTTTCAGCTGCTCTTCCCTGCATTCTGCTTAGGCTGCTAATGTTGTCAACTAAGTTTAATATGTTTTTACTGTAAAAAACCTTTTAAGACATGTTGACTGTCACGTGGTTTGGAGTAATTCATGTTAGGCTTATCTCAGCATTCAAGATGAAATTTAAACCATGAATTAAAAGATTGTATCATCAAGTCTGAAGATGATCAAAGAGAGAAGTATGCTCTGAAAGCTGTTAGGTTAGTTCTGCGGCTCAGTCCATGAAAGCAAACATGCACTGCCCTGTACAAACACGGCACAAGGAGTTGCAGTTTTTTGCAGACTTTGCTCTATGGACTTTTACCCACACTTCTGGGGACCCTCACTTTCTGTTCGACATAGGGGTGTATATGACAATGGCTGGGAGGTATGAACAGAGGAGGACGGGGGTAGTAAGGCATGACATCCTGGGATTGCTTTCTACTTTTATTATGACTGGCAAATCAATTTTGCAATGACTGCTTATCTTAAGAGACTGAGTTTAGCTGAAACTGCCTCAAAAGTTGTGTAGCTTGTAGAGGACAATAAGCTTGTGCCATACGTATTAGTGGTTTAGTTTAATTCATTTTTTTCTTCTACTTTGGTGTATGTATTATGAATAATGAAGGGTATTTATTTTCCAGTTTGGAATTTCATGCTGGCTGATCTGCTCTGAAAGAAGTTTGTGCAAAGATACCTTCCGGTGGTATCTACTGTATGTTTTGGATTGATCATCTGAAAAATACTGAGCCAAGTTGGTGATGGGAGGATGCTTAGAAAATTAAAACTGAAGGTATGTTACTTGTAGAATTAATTATTTCACAATCTTTATCTTTCAGGCTATGGTCGCTTGCTATCCTGGAAATGGAACTGGATATGTTCGTCACGTGGACAATCCAAATGGTGATGGGCGCTGCATCACCTGTATTTATTATCTGAATAAGAATTGGGACTCCAAGGTGAGTAAGCCATGGGGTTCTGTTCAGAAACAGAGCCTTAGAGCTGTCGGTTGTTTCTGTAAACTCTGAACTTCTGAAGAGCTGGTCCATTCTTCATCTCTGCATTTTCTTTTTTTTTCTTTTTCTCCTTGGTGTTTATGGCAACCCTTTGGAGGTAAGAATCTGAACTATTTCCTTATTATTCTCTCTCCCATCCTGCACCCATACTGTTCTATTGCTATAAAGTTTCTAAGCACTGGGCTGTGTGCTCTTCACACTTTGTTTAGAGGAAACAGCAGTGAAGCACTAGAAAGAAAAACAATCCACTAAAAAATACTTCTGGGAATAGAGTAAAATGACAGCTCAAATTTGTGACTTTGTCATTCTTGATTCTTCAGGCTAACCTGCAGTAGATCTTCAGGCAGTTCCCTTTGTGTTTTTCTTATTTATGAAGCAGAGGGGCTTAGTAAAAGAAATAAACACATGGTTTGGTTTTTGCTCTCCAGGTTGGATTTTACCAGTGGCTCTCTTGACAGGATTGATAAGTCAGCCTTGAATGTGCCATAACTTCAAGTTAGAAACAAACAAAGCATTTGTAAAATTGCAGGATGTCTTTTTAAGAATTCTCTTGTCATAATGCGGCACAAACCATTCACATAGGTTATCTATTGAAAATTGTCCAGTGTTTTTTGCTTCTCTAACCTGTTTTTAGGTCAAGATGCCCTTTAAGCACATCTAAATACTGTGAACCCCTGTGAGTTCAGATATAGAGGCAATGCCACTGAAAAATGCACTGTTGCAGAAAAGCATATTTTTACAGAGAGTATGACAGTGAAACATCTCAATGTAATAAAATGGAGGAGATGTGTGAGGAAATGCAAATATCCAATTTATTTTGTGCACTGCACTCTTATTAAAATAGTGGTCACTAAGAAAAGCTAACTGAAATCCAGGACACTGATGGAGTTCATTACGTAGGTGTGACAGTAATTTTATGCCAAGTGTATGCTGGTGAAACAGTATGACAATATAACCATACCAGGATTTGAAAGCAACCACGGGGCTTTAAACCTGTCCTAATAGTTTCTCAGTGAGATCTGCACATCACATGGAGGTACTACGTCAGATCAGTGCTGTATGGACAGCATCTTCTGTGCACTCTGATGCAGCATAAAACCCTTCAAAGAGCCCAATAACAGTGGCAGACAGGAGGCAGGGTTCATCTGCATCTTTTGAAGTTTCTATAGTATGTGCAGATCACCAGACCTTTTCCCTGAAGATTGTGGCACATGGAAAGACAGAAATTATATGGTAGAGAAACCAGGCTATGTCATAAGTACAGAAAATGATGGCTGGGAGCTATAATGCATTTTAGAAAAGTTTTTACAAATTCAAAAATAGAACAGACTTCACTCTTTCCAGGGTATAAAAGTCCATTCCTATATGATCAGATGCAGGCTTTGAAATACCATTAGCAGTTGCTAGGAGAGTCTGAATTCAGGCTGGTCAGGTGGGGCAGCTCTCTGGTATTCACTGGTTCTAGAGATATGACTGGGAGCTCAGAAGTTTTCTCATGTTTGCTACTGGGCTAGTGTTGGCTTTATCTTGGTTCTATTTACTTTAGACAGAAGCATATGCTGAAACATTACAAAGTGTTTGGGACAATCAAGGTGGCCAGGAGATTCAGTAAGGTTTTCCAGTGTTGTCACATAGCTGCCTTGGTTATAGTTAGATGTCTATTCCCCATTTGTTAGGTGTTGAGGAGGGAGAAATAAGTCATTGTTCACAGGAATGTGTGGGTGCTTATATGTGTAAAAAGCAATGTTTCCTTTTCTTTCAGCTGCATGGTGGAATTCTTCGGATATTCCCAGAAGGAAAGTCCTATGTAGCAGATGTTGAGCCGATTTTTGACCGATTACTTTTTTTTTGGTCAGATCGAAGGAACCCACATGAAGTCCAGCCTTCTTATGCAACTAGGTAAGTAGCATATTTGGTATTGGTGTTTGACTAGGAAAAAACCCCAAACTCTTCCACTGATATTTGTATCTAAGATTATGGCTATTGTGTTGAAATACACATGTGCATAAAAAAAGTAGATTTTGAGTGATTTTTCTGGTTTTTAGTCACTGGGAATTCTCTCACTAAATAAGGAAGAGCAAGCTTGAATGATAAGTTTCCTTGTGTGATGGAAAAAAGGCCTTTAACCATTGGCAGGAGAAATCCTCCAAGCCAGGCGTAGCTGTTTAGCTTGGAGGTGCTGGGTTATTCTTTAGGCCTTGTAATACTATAGGGATTGTTGGGACTACCATCTGTCAGCAGGGTATGAAAAGCTGATGTGATGCAGGACAACCCCCAAGCTGCCTACAGGTGTCCCAGAACAGGAAAACATGCAAAGGCTTGAAAGCTACTTTTGCCCTCTGTTATCAGGGGGCGTACTCTCTTTTGTGCCCCCAAGCAGAAATTCTCACCTATATTTCTATCTGACTTGAAAAAATACACACTAAAGTGCTGTCTGTATTTGTCTGTAAAGATGAGCCATTTTCATCCTATTTTATCTACTAATCCAGTTTTGTTTTTCGCTTTCTTCATGAGCATAAAATTCTACAGCTCTATTTTAATAGCAAAAATTGAAACAAATGCAAGGTTTCTTTCTTTTATAGATATGCCATGACTGTGTGGTATTTTGATGCCGAAGAAAGAGCAGAAGCCAAAAAAAAGTTCAGGAGCTTAACTGGTATGATTTTTTTGTAAATGTTCACCAGAAAGAATTTAATGCATTTTGATACTTTCAAAGTCAGAGACAGACCAGAAATGAATCTGTAGCTAGAAGAGTTTGTAATGCATTTTTAGAAAGCTTTTTCACCTCTAATCACTAGTCAGTTATTTTATACAATGTGGAGAAGTTGTGGCAGAAGAAGATTTAAGCCTGGCCCTAGTATCCCTGATGAATGTGATGTGGAAAATGGGAGAGACAGTTTCTGATTTCTCTCCCAATTGACTGAGATTTTTTTTCCAGCCCCACGTGGCTGTTCCAGTCACAGAGTCAGCTCTTCTTTTGTTATTTGGGAAGTAGATTTCTGAGAGGAAATATTCATAATGACCTTGGAATGTATAGATTTTTACTTGGAAATAAACTAAGTTTAGAAATACATATAAGTGCATATTCTGGCAGGCAGTACTAGAGTAGCTCTGATCATGGTGCACTTCAAGAGCTACCTAATAGCTTAAAGTCAGCCCAGAGACACTTCGGGGCGAGCCCACAAAGAGATGACTCAGCTTTCTAATGGCAGCCACACTGCCTGCTACTGTAGTAATGGCATATGAGTCATGGACTGAGTTGTCCAGATGTGCCCCAACACCCTATGTGGGACCACGATCAAAGGGTTGCTCTTTGGAGCAGTGTAAGATTTGGTCTTCAGTGGCTGCCTCAGGCAGTTCCTCAAAATACAGAGAGCACCTGTCTTTTTGAAAACACATGGAGCTGGGTCCAGCAAAGCTGTAATTAGAACAGACTATTGTCATCTCTGTAGTTTGTATGCAAAGCAACTACTGACTTCACTCTTAAAGGGGATGATGAGCAAGGGCCAAGGAGTGGCAGGGGGAAGTATCACTGATCTGGGGTCTGGAAGTTTATTGGGCTACTTAAATACTGCATGGGTCATCTTCAATTTCAATGGGACAAACGTACAAATTCTTGGTGTGACTGTATCATTAACATGCTGTGGTATCATACAGCATTTCAGTCCACATAGTGCATTCATAGCATGATTCTGAAATGGAAAGTATTGACAATGAAAACAAAACAACTTTTTTCTGTTCCTGAGTCTTCAGATGAATACTGTCAGAACCCCCTGATTTAACCATGTCTCACTTCGTCTTCTTTTTGATGTAGATGCAAGGAAGAGAGAAGCACCTCTTAATGAAGACTAATCAATTGTTTCTGAACTCTTTGTGAGGAAACCAGATCCCAAAGATGACTTCCATTTCCAGCAAACAATGGCAAATCATTATTATGCACAAGAGCATACTGGTTGTGTGTAGCATGTGCATCTTATATTGATGGTACTTAAGGCAGCCTCCTGTCATGCTGCATCTGGCAGAAGGAACACTTGTCTTCTCTTTGCCTCCTGCTGGAAAAAGTAACCAGGGTTAAAAAAAAAGTATCACTAAGCTTAGTGGTAGTGGTTGAGCCGACCGGCTTTTGATCACTCTTGTAACTACGGTAATGATTGGAACTAGTGGTAAAAACCTGAGTCTTATTTGCACTTTATGGGGGGAAAAAAATCTCGCTCAGTGGGAAGGAGCTTTGCAAGTTTAAAATCTGTGACAGTCTGCTAATGGGCACGGAGGTATATTGGACATGTGAAATTAAATTGGATATTTGTAGAGTGTCATCTCACGATCTGTCCCAAATGGACCTGTTGGTGTACTGTTCGTCACTTTGCTGTGCAGAACATTGGTTCAGCTTTTTGATAGCATGACTTTCCAAACAGATTTTTGTCTACACAGTCATCGCATTTCTTGGATTTTGTTTGCTTCTCAAGAAGCAAGTTCTAGCTAGTTGCACTAGTTGCACTGCCCTTTCTGTCCAAGGACTGAGGGAAAAGTAGTTATGTATCTGTTCATAACTTTGTAAAGCCATTTCTTTTCTGTTCTGAGCAGGATGGGTTGTATGTTTTCTATTTTCACAGTTTGGTACAGCAGCTGTTTTCTCCCAAAAGTCTGGTAAACTTGGAAGGCTTACGGCACATAATACTTTGGCACTAAAGGCCAATGATAAGTAGAGTTTAGGGTTTGCTTTGTGGCTTCTCCATCTGCTGTGTTCTCTATGACAGAAATATGAGTCTGAAAGGAAAAGAGATGTCTGGCAGTCTGACAAATATATGATAAATAATGGGTATCTCAGATTTGATTTTTATGCTGCTTATTCTTAGTTAACACACTTGTTTAATTTTGCATGCATATGTAATTTGAATGAAACAGCAGTCCGTTTTAATTGATCTGTTATGCCAGGTAACTACTACTGTTGTGCCCAAGCCATGAAATCAGTTATTCAATGGCAAACCACACTTTTTTTTCTCCCTTTTTTTTTTAAACTTAATAGACTCAATGAATAACTGGTGAGCTATCTCCAATGTGTCTGAGCTTATACAGCCAGCACTTACTATGCAGTTCAGCATAGCTCTTAATGACGCTGGGAGCTGGCGGTGGATGTATTTATCACTCACACTAATTGTTCTCAACCTAATATACTTACTCGCATTCATTTTTATCTCATATTGTCAGTGTTTATGTCAGACCCTATTAAATGTTCCAAATAGATGCTCTCTTCAGTGTCCCATATTTTCCTGTGCCACGTGCCTGCAGTAGTGAAGGTGGTCTGTCTGAACCGCTGGCCCTGCACTGGTTCACCACACTGCACTGGGTTGTTGCACTGCTGATGGGTGTGCAGGCCAGCTCTGTTGCACTTGAGCTAAGGAATGGAAAAGTCGTGTGCTATTAAACATCACAACAGAAGGGCAACAGCTGCACAGGACAGAAAAGAAATAACTTTCGTGACTCAGAAAATGATAATATAAAAGGTGTATTTTTTAAAGCAATTTTGTGTCTTAAAAAAGAAAATAAACTGGGCATTCTTCAGCCTGTCCTTGAATGCTGAATGTAAATACAGTGGTGCTGACAAACTCCTCATTCTCTCTGGCTTCTCCCAGAGATCCAGCTGTGGTCTTATAGGCCTGACCACTGTGCACCTTAAGAGAGGAGTATGAGGGAATATGTGTGATAAATATTCTTACAACTCAAAACTAGAAAAAGACCATCTGACAAATTTCCTTTAATGTTATGAAAAACATTATTCCACTACAGTTGCTTCTAAATAACACACCATAGATTTGAAGGAAACTTAATGAGAACTTGAATGTTCATGTGGGAGGAGAAAGAGTTAGGGCTCTTCCTTGAGAGTGGGAGGTAACCCTTTGAAACATGTGAGGTGTTGAAAAAGAGAGCCCACAGGATAATTACTTAAAAAAGGTGGTGGAACACAACCTGTTGTATTACTATGCAAACTTGATAATGTTATGTAAATTTTTAAACTCCTACATGATTTTAAAAGGAGCAAAACCAGCTAAAACGGAGCAGAGCAAGTATTGCTTTGCCTCTAGTAACTGTAACCTTAAAAATGCACTAGATAGAGATGTTAGTACATATCTTACTGGAGCCTGGAACAGTGGAAACACGATGTGGAGGGGAAAGGCTTTGTTTAAAGGCTGAAAAAGGAAGGTACTTCAGTTACCACTATCACCTGGTTTCCGCAGTGGTCAGCAATATGTGTGTGGTGGATGGAGCATGGAGCAGTATGATTGCTTTTATTGTAACTAAAGTACATGTTCTCATTTTTAGCCACTATCTTCCTCATCTAGGTAAAAGAGCAATTACTCTATGGCAGAAAGCCTTTTCATTATTAACACATCAAATACAAAGAAGTTGAGGGCACAGGATTTTGAAACCATTTCCTCAGTCTTCTGTTTCGGTCCTTTACCCTCCTTCCAAATGAGTGGGATTATCTGCTTGAAGATACTGTAGTTTAATTGGGAGTGGGGTGTATGGGGTGTTGCTCATGTAGGAACACACAGGTGTTAGGGTGAGATATTTTCTACATAGATTTCTCTTGCCTGTCTCTGGAATTGTTGCAGACTGCTCTGTAAGAATTAAATTGTCTAAAGAACTTGTGGGGGGAAGCAGGCTGCTACAGTGGGGAGGGCATTTTGACGAGGCTCTTTCCTTGTGTATTGTCTTCACAGCACGCTGTTTGAATCATATATGGGTAAACAGTACTTGTTAGCCAGTTGTGAAAAAGTGTTTTCTCTAAAGTATTTAATTTTAAATCTTCCAAAGGTTCTGGACTTTTTTTTTTTAACCTTTAGATAATGTGCCTGCATCACTTGTATCTGACGATGTTTCATGCCACACGTGCATGTCATGCAAGTTTTTCATGGCTCTTCAAGAAATATGTTACCTTTTGAAATGCAGTTGCATGGGAAAGACATACAGAGCCATCAAACCACAATTTTCGACAGGTGGTTTTTGTTGTGCAGGGAGGAAAGAGGCCAGGAAACAGAACTGAAAAATCAAGAGACTTTTTATTCTTAAACCTGTAGCTGCTGGCTTTTTGAGCAAAGTAGCCTCTAATAAATATTTTTCTCTGGATTACTTCTGGCTCTATGAAAAATGACCTCTACAAAGTAGTATCTAAAAAGATCCACTCTTTTGTTCTTCTGTCTTTAAACAGTTTTAGTCCTTTCCAATTGTGTTTTTTAAAATGTTGGAATATATTATATGTATTTGTTGTTGCAAAATAGCTGGATCTAACGCCACTTGCATCTAGAAGAAAATGTATCTATTTGCAGGCAAAGAACTACTACTGTGACTGTGATGTACTCCCAGCAGATATCTGAGAGTGAGTTATAACTACATCTCTTGTCAGGTTGTATGCTGGTCAACAATGCTGGCACTTTGCATTGGATTCATATAGAAACACCTAGAATTATTTTACCATACAGCACATTTTGTGTTCCTGTTACTATTTAAACAAAATCGTAGCAGGAGTCAATAAACACTGGGTCATGTTAAACACTGTCATGTGTAAATGTCTTCCGTCTTGTGTCTTACTGTGGCCAGGGGTGTGATGGGTGAGTGCAGTGCCAAGCAGCTGGATGTAGGGTAGTGGCACTGCACAGAGGTGACACTGAAATCCTTATCTACCGCTATCTTCTGCTGCTGGGGAAACCTTTTTCTGTGGCCCTCAGTTTGGCACATTTCCATGGTCACTTCCTGCTATTTGGTAGTTATTTACCTTGCTAGTTACCCTCTTCTTGAAATACCTATTTGTTTTCACACTCCTGTTAAACCAGATAACATTCTCACGATTCAATTGTTGTCTGGTAAGTTTTATTTTTAACAGTGTTCACATCCTCCCTCTGCTACTTTTCCAGCACGAGTCCCACAGTTTTCTCCTGTGGCTGTGTGGGAGACTTCTCCTCACTCCCACTAACAGTGCAGTTGAATGAAAGCCAGGGCATTTTCATCCGTTTATTAGAACTGTGAACTTTATGATTCCTTTGCAGTATTATGAATAGTGAGAATTTCCCTTTTCCTATTTAAAACACGCTTTCTATCATTGAGGGCTTGGATTTTGCTTTGCTTTTGTTAAAGAGAGAACTCTAAATAATTTGCTATTTATTTAAGCATTTCTTTTATACTGAGGAGTGCTTAGGGTATGTGAAGAAGACCTGAGGAAAGCCAGAGGCATTTCTCTTCTGAGCATGCTCCTCACAGACTAAATGTTTGTGGGGACAATTTGAGAAGAAACTGGCTGTTTGCCATCCAGCTGCCAAGAACTTTTCTCTGAACTCTGACTAAACTTTCTCTAAGCAAATATATTTGCAGTAATTGTTATCTTACAGCTATTTAGGGGTCTCTTTCCTCCCCCACCTACCCAAAGGGATATGGCTAAATATGTTTGCACTGACAATTCCCATGACTCTTGAGAATGCATCTGATATCAGAGGTTGCACTGAAAATTGCAAAGTAGCATGACAGTGGAAGAGAAGTTAGTAAAAATTGATTCCTGTTTCCCACATAATGTTGTCTCTACGGAGTACTTTCACTTCAGAGAGTTGGTAAAACTCCCATCCTCTTCCACAAAGCCTAGATAAATTTTTATATCTGTCTTGTGGAAAGCAGGGATAATTTCATCTGCATATGTGCTTATTTTAAACAAAGTTGGAGATGCTAAATAAACTACACTGGGTCAACTGCAGTCAACAGCAATTCCTGTGTGGTGGCAAACACAGTCAGTGCCAGCATGCCCACTGCTCCTTTGCTGGACACCCACAGTGGTAAGTCTTCCTGCTAGAGAGGAGGCAATTTGTGATCCCTCATCTTAGCCAAAACACTGAACGCTGGTTTGACAGGAGGGGAGTCAGTGTAACTGGCTCTTAAAAGCTTGCTGTATTGGGGAGTGATGAGAAGCATGGAAAGAAAGGTTGTGCAGTCCAAATGGTGGAGGTCTGAAGATCACTTCTTGCATGCAGCTGTTCTTAGTTCCTTTAATTTTGACTTTTTCTTAGCTCCTGTCTGCTGACTATCTTGTGCTAAAACACCTCAGAGCAGCAAAATCAGAATGGAGGTTTAAACTTGTGCACTTGGGGAAAAGAGCTCTCCAAAGACTACAGCCAATGTGTTTTAAGCAGAAGGGTTTCTGTGCCAGAATGTATCATTTTTTTCCCAGCTGTGGCAGTGTTGATTAATAAAAAATGCTATCTCCCCTTACAAGCCTTGCTTCTCTGATACAAGCTGTTAAAATTTAGTAACTTCCAGAATAGTGGACTTAGAGTGTTTTCCTGGTCCCTGATGCCTCATGAGGTATGAAGCATTGCTGCTGCATGATCTTTTGAACACCATAATGCTGTGTGCAGCATAGACGACTTCTCAATGAGAAACCATTACCCAATAGAGCAAAGCAGTGGCAGAAGGGATGGCACTACTTAAGGTCTCCTTTTCCCTGTAGAGCTGCTGGCAGTTCTGTGGCAAGCAAATTTTGTTATGCTTTTTTAATAACAGCAATAGGTGAGAGCAGACCGGGGCTGGCAGAAATGACCACAGGGCAGTGGTGTGAGCTAAGAGTATGATGGACAAGTTGGCACGGCACCTTGGGAACAGTAGCCTCTGGCACCTGAGCTGTCCTCTGCCAGTGTGTGCTGTGATCAGGCATGTCATCTTGCCAGTGTGGAAGAGCCCAGGTATCTGTTGGGGGATCTGATACAGAAAGCTGAGAGTGGAAGCCCAAGCATTTATGTTACAGCGTGGAGTTGTGGCCACGCTCTGCAGGCTTTGCCTTTGCTCCTGGGAGAGGAGATTGAAGTCACAGCTTCTATGAGGATGCTGGGCAGAGAGAGCACAGCCATCCTAGGCTTCTCTTTCACACCAGAGCATTATGTAGGTAGGTAAGGGAGCTATTTGAGGAATGAGCCAGCAGCACAGCAGTAACAACCCTACCTTGGGAAGTAATGAGTATGTTTTGAGCAGCATTGGTTCAAGAACTGCAAATTGATCTGGAATTGTGCAAAAAGGGGGCATTTCCCCAGTCTTCAGTATTAGTACTGGCTTGGCTGACGTGGCAGTCAGAAGTGCCTGTCTCTTAAGGGTGGATGTGAGGGAGGGAACTTCACTGGGAACTGAAGGTGTGACCTGTGGGCACTGCAGCATCCAGCACTGTAATGTCTGCATGTTGTGAGGACTTAGTTTCAAATCCCTCCAGTGCATGGAAGCAGTGAAAAGAGTTTTTAAAAAAAACAATTGAGAGTGGTGGTGCATATGGGAACCATCAAGAGCCATTTCCCATTCCATGGCAACACTTGCAGCTGGAGCCCTGTGGAGCAGGATCCATTTCCCCTTCAGTACAGGACAGCCATTCACACATCTGTCTCCCAGGAGAATGCCCAAGTGCCTTGCTCAGCTGTGAGTACAGATACATCCTGGACCAATCTATGTGGGGTTGCGATAGCATCACCAGTGCTGGTGAGCTTTACAGAAGACTGCATGAGACCTGGGGGTATCCATTGATGTAGACAGGCTTGCGACCCCTCACAGGGGAGCCACATGACCACACAGTCTCTGCTGGCCACCCCTGTAACTCATATCCCCACTTTCCTATGACAAATGGCTTGGTTTGTCCCAGTTTTACATTCCTATTGATTTACTTCCTTTCTGTGGAGTGAGGCTGTCCTCGCAGCTACACTGTCTGCTGCCCTGCCTGAGTCAGGAGCGGCAACAAACTTTGCTTTCATGGTAGAAACACAGCACACTTTGCTTTTGAAGCCAAGCCCCAGGTATCCCTGAGAAGAGCACCCAGCGCTAAGCATACATGCCACCATGGGAGCCCATGCTGAGGCTAGTCACGCCAGCTTTTCAGGATGGATTGTCCCTTCCCTGGCAGAGGACTGTTAAAGCTTATGAAAGACAACACCTAGCGCCACTGTCCCCTCTTGTTCTGATACTGGTACAAGAAAGAGCTATGTCTCCACAGTCCTGTAGCAGAGACTTGGAAGCCATTCCCTCTGGGAGGCAAGAAGACAAAAATGTCTGAGGTGGTGGGAAGGTGTGTGTGTCTGCATGTGTGAGTGTATGTTTGTTTCTCAGTGCAGCTGGAGGAAAGTCAGATTTCCAGGAGGAATGAATTTGAGAAACTGTTAACAGCTGAGGTTGGTAATACAAACCAGTTCTTTTTCCTAAAAGGACTGCAAAATGAAACCACATAACACAACTTTGAAAGTGGAATAATTTAGACAGCAGTAATTTTACTATCAAGGCCTTGTTATAGCTCAGCTAACCTCCCAGGCTCTTTCACTAGCTACTGTTACCGGAGAAAAGAAATGTTGCATTTTCCAGTGTACAGAAGGGACTCATTCCCTTTGCCAGGACTGACATAGGAAGGGAACTATACTTCAAATATTTACTGTTCCTGAAAGGGGCATCTTTGAAGTTCTTTTTTTTAAGTAAACTGAAGGAGGATAGTTAGAAAAACAGTTAAGAGCATCTGCTCTTGATATAACTAAAACTTGCTAGCATCGTTCTCACAAGAAAGCAGGCCTAGGTTGGACTGCAGCACTGTTGTAAACCACAGCAGTTCCCAGTTCTTCTGCCTGGTCTCCTGCCAGCTGTTTTGCAACATGGCATTCCTGCATGTCAGGAGCATGCCAAGAGTGAAATATGATTGGTGCTATCACTGCTGTCACAGTTGCCAGCTCTGGATATGCTTAACTCAGCTGCATCTCACATTAAATGCCTCCATGGGGCAAAACTCAGCTCTGGGCTGTTTTACAGAGGCTGCCTGTCATTGACCTGATAGCTCCAAAAATACACTCCAAAGTTGTATTCCCAGACAGTCTAATACTCTTACCTGGGACTCAAGGTTTTTGTCTACCTACCTGCAGCAGCTACCCCCTCACCACCAGCTTCCAGGTTGTTGGGGATGAGCCCCTGTGCACCATACTGACAAGGCAAATGGCCCAGGATGAGCTTCAGCAGTCTCAGGCCCTGACTTGCATGACTACAAGCACGTGTCCCAGCTGCTCTGAGACCTCAGGGTCTGGAAAAGCCGCCTGAGCCTATGGCCAGACCTCAAGGCAGAGATAGGACTGTTAGTGTGGAAACCTGAAAACAAGCATATAGACTTCTGAAATTCAAGAAAACTGCACAGCACTACCATATTTAGTCTGAAAAGAAAAAAGAAAAGAAAAAAGAGACAGACACTTCACATTCGGCCGAAAACTTGTGCTTGTTCAACCTGCCAATCATGCTATTTTTAACCAAGTGCAAAGAATCCAAGAGGGCTTGGCATTTCCCTGTAGCAGTACTGTAAAATCTGATCACCCATGGGAAATGCTTGCTTTCCTCTTCAGTGACTGCTGATACCCCAATAAAGTGAGGAAAATTCTGGAGTTTTTTCGTCCTAAAGACAGAGAGTATAATCCACATTTTATGCTGGAAATATTTTTGTGTTTTGATATATGTCATATTTATGTGAAATAAAAGAGAAACTAATCAAGGCTTGATTTTCTTCTTGAACTTGAATGGAAACCACTTCCAGAAAAGTAAGAAGATTTAATGACATTTTTCTGGCAGGGAGAGAAACCATGGCATTTAAGGACATTGTCTTGGTGGTTAGTCCATAGAGAGAGCAGAAAGCTATTACACAAAATTATTACATGCTCTATACAAAGGGGATAATTAAATTGTTTTTTCAGTCTGAGTGCAGTGGCTGCCACTGCTTTTGTCAGGACCCTTGAGGGCATAGCTGGGGCTCCAGTGAGGGTGCTTGTGTGTGGCTGGTGTATGGTCCATTTTGCTTGCATGAAAGTTTCCCCACACACGGCCAAGAAGTTGGTTAGCTTCTTAAAAGGGACTTGGCCCCCCTATAGCACCCAGAGGTTGTCTGTCAAGGACATGGTGCTGATCTAGGCCGGCCAGGCAAGGTGGCTGTGCCTGGGGAACGTCTGGTCAGAATGTAACCTCAGGGAGATATTGTGGCATGCAGTGACAGCAAGCTGCTTTTAATTTACTAAACACTACTTCACGCCAGCTTTGACACTTGTTCCACCTTTATAGTGGTTCAGTGGATGACCTGTATTCATCACTGTGATATATGTTAACACACTACCCCATAGTCCATGAAAGGGAGAAAATGTCTGTTGTTAAGAGGTACCAGGAGCTTGTCTTATAAGAAGAAAAAAAAAACAAAACAAGGAACTAAAAAAAAAAGACATCTGAACAGACATTTAGTAGTCAAAGGAAGAGTCTTAACAGACTTAAGCTTGGCTGTCTTCAGAGAGTTTTCAAAAGCTTACTGCAAACACTTCTGTTTCAAAGCTTATGCTCCTTTATCTACGAGAAGCTAAACACTGGCTAATTCTTTAATTAGTTCCCAACAAGATGTTTTTCTCTGTAGCCAAGGCTTGCAACAGGATAATTATGTCTTTGGTTTAAAAACAAGTGTCACTACAGAAAGATGTTTTGGTTTCTCTTTATTCAAATGTTTTATTTAGCTTTCTACTTAGCTTACACTGTGTTGATTCTCACCTGCAATATCTTTCCTTGATTTGGGAAAAGTTGATTATTTTTAGCTCCCTGTGCTGCAATTCTAATGCATGGACATGAATGAGCCAAGCCAGTGCTGTGATATGTGGTGCAATTGTATGAACGCAGTGCTTGGACCCCTCCCAGGGCCAAGGAGATGTAAGAATCTGACCAGCACAGCTTATTAAACTGCAATAATCATGTGGCTCTGGGTGCCCAAGTGCTACACTGCATGCCAAAGACCTACATTTGGAGCTTTCCAACCTCCTGCCAACAACCAGAGTAATTTACCTTTATTTTAGCAGAGTTCCCTGGGCACCAACAGACTCCCTGCTAGTTAGTCAAGAGATGCCTCAGTCTTGACAGTGCTGAGCACATAAGAATCTTCTAGGCCTGGGTCCCATGTGGATGAGGTGGTTTAACCCCAGCCAGTAACCAAGTACCACGCAGCTGCTCACTCACCCCCACCAGCCAGATTGTGGAGAAAATCAGAAGGGTAAAGGCTTGAAAATTCAGTTTAATAGGTAAAGCAAAAGCTGTGCGCACAAGCAAAACTAAACAAGGAATTAACTCACTGCTTCCCATGGGCAAGCAGGCGTTCAACCATCACCAGGAGAGCAGGGCCCCATCACACAGTTACTTGGGAAGTCAAACATCATCATTCCAAATGTACCCCTTTCCTTCTTCATTCCACTTTATATACCATATGTCATATGGTATGGAATATCCCTTTGGTCAGTTTAGGTCACCTGTCCTGGCTGTGTCCCCTCCCAGCTTCTCATGCACCCCCAGTTTGCCTGCCAACATGGCAGTATGAAAAGCAGAAAAAGCCTGGAGTCTGTATGACCATTGCGCAGCAATAACAAAAACATCTTTATATTAACCCTGTGTTCAGCAGAAATGCAAAACCAGCCCCATACTAGCCACTATGAAGAAAATTAACTCCACTATAGCCAAAACTATCACTGAGACCATAGAGGGAGGAATTGCCCCCTCTACCCCTCTCTGTTCCCTGTCTGTCAGTGCATAGATTCAGGATGTCAAAGGTCTGACACCAGCCTTACCCAAGGAGACTCAGACTGGCTTCATTCCCCTCCCAGGAGAAGATCCTGAGTACTAGGCTACACAGCATGTCTGTATGGTATGGGGCGAGCATGACCTTTCTTGTTAACCCATTGAAGTTGTTACATTTCTAAGGGAATAAATAAATTTTCATTGATTCAAGAGGACATTTTATGTGAACTTGAATCTTGTGGCTCAGCTGTCTTCAAGAAAAATGTGGGAAAAAAATGTTCTCCTGTCAGTCCACTGAAAAAAATTGAGTATGATTAGAGACCTAGAAAACACAACCTGTGAGGACAAGTTAAAGGCATGGTACTGTTTCTTCTGGGACAAGGAAAGTGGGAAGAGGAGTGAGGGAGGAAGTTAAAAGCATTGTGAGAGTCTTAAAATGCAGGAAATGTTACTGCAAAGAATAAGGAAGTAGTTTGTTCTATATACCTGTGATGGATTACACAAAAATAATGGGATAAAACTGTAGCAAGGAAGTTGCCAGTCAGCTGTTGGGAAGAGCTTTCTTATGGCTGAAATGCTGAACCACTGGAGTGCCTGAGGATATTTCGTAGATGCCATTACCAGAGATTTGGTTGGAGAAACGTCTGCTTGGAGTGATGTAAGTAGAAGTGATTATTTTTATTGGAGCAGTGAGTAAGGACCAACCAGAGTAAATGGCATGTTCTGTGTCATGGCAATGTAAGCATGATTTTGGAGCCTAAGGGGTCCAGGTATTCCATAAAGGGAAGAGGTTAGGATTTGTTCTATTCCAGCCAAGTGTTACAGAGACCACTAACACCCACTGTTGTGAGACTAGGCTAGGACTCCCTTCCCAAGGAGTGAAGTTCAGCCCAACCCTGCCATGAGGAGCTGTTTTCCTCTGCCCTTTTACTTATGGCCTGATACCCTTGCAGGTACCCATGCTGCACATGCCACACCCACTGCACAGCAAGTCTGCCTTGGTGGGCACATACCCCAGGAGAACCCTGCAGACTGGCACTGCTGTGTGCTGAGCAGCACCTCTCATCGTCCTGTGCAGTAAAGAGCTGAACCCACATTTTCCACAGCTACAGGGCATCAGTATCTCCTTTGAACCTGCTCCCGGTTGGATAGTTCATGCAGGTTACACTTATCCTCTTATTTGATACCCAAACCTTTGGATCTTGTGCCTAAGGTTATGCATTCCTCTCATCCTGTTTTTCCTGTCTCAAATTCAGGAATTGCAATTCTGAGACTGATGCCCCTTTCGATCTGACCTCAGGGTATAGTACAGAGCAACTTTCCCTCCTGTCCAGTGCAGCCATGAGTCTGGTTGGGTTCTCTGTTTTCTAGGAAATGTGGAGTTACAGGTCAGATTAAATCATTCACTACTAATGGAAATAATACTGGTGGGAAATAAATGGGAATGGTGAAGAAATATACAGAATGATACAGAAATATCAGAATATATTATATATATATCAGAATATATTATATGCCCTTTGGAGGCATATGGGTTTGAAGGCAGGAACCTCCACTCCCTCCCCAAGTTCATAGTCTGATTAAAAAGAATGTGTGTGCATCTGTCCAAGAGTCAGCATTTGCTACCTCCGTTGAACATTTTCTCCCCTTTGCAAACCTGTTCTACTGTAGATTCCAAGTATATTGTAAGTCATTCTCTGTTGAGTCATTAATTCTTTCAACACACCTGAAAGAACTCGAGTTAACTAATGTGATCATAAATTCAAGCACTTTGAATATCAGTACTTGAGTCTAGATGTGTTTATTATTAATATTAAATAACATGAGTAGTTCTTGCAAACTTCTCTTTCACTGTTAAAATTGGCAGTCCATCAAAATTTTATATAAGGTTGGAACCTATACTATTCTTGCTGTTGTAAACATGTTAATAGTATAAGCCAAACATTTTCCCCTTATTGTTAGTGTATTTCCTTTGCTAAGTCTCTGCAAATGTGCCCAGAGAGCACACAAAAATTGTTGGTCTCAGCTTCCTTTCATTCCCCTTGTCAGCAAATCAGGACCATAAGATGTAGACAAAGCCATTTTGAAGGACATGGGGTTTCCACAGCCTCCGCAGATGGCATGTCCTCCCCAAGCTGGCTCAGCACTNTCTAAAATTCCAAAAATCCACAAAATTCACCCCAAACCTTAGGCATCAAGGGGATGGATCCCACTGCCATCCCTCTGGATAGAGCAGCCATGCCAGCACCCTGACCAGCATCACCCTGCACAGCAGGCACAAAGGAGACTTCTTTTTTTAACATTTTAACTTAATTTTTTAACAAAGGAGACTTTAACATTTTGCAGTGTTAAGTAAGACTCAATGTCTCAATTTGTGGTGTCCACTGCTGATCTGAAGGTCTCTGTGCTATTATATTTGTGTTTATATTTGTTCCCTCCTGAGAACTGAGGGATAGATAAAAGCATGTTTGCAATCTGTCTGGAGGGATGCTGCCTCAACTCTGAAGATGGCCTGTCTCTTCACTCCACACTGTGCTTCTGCTTCTGTCAGGTGCTGCAGCAACCCCACAATGTGGGGCATAAGGTCTCCCTGCCCTGGGGCAGGCTAAGGCTCCCCAGTGCCTTTGGGACCCATGCAGCACTGCAGATGTGGAGTCAGCGTATGTCCTGCCACCCTGGGTCCTTGGCAAAGTGAAGCTCAGCATGACTGTCCTTGGCAGTGTGACCATGTGTGTGGCAGCTCTGGCAGATGCCTGGTGGGATGCCTGGCAGTAAGCCTGCTGGACTAGCAGGGGTGCAGCCAGACAAAAAGAAGTGAGGTCAGAAAAGAAGGGAAAAAGAGGGGTAGAGCCCCAAGGCTCAGTTCCAGCACTGGCAGCTGGCTGTAGGGACCAGTGACTCATGCTGTGCAGGAGCAGGTGAGATCTGGGCACTGGGTGGCCATGGATCTGACTGCAACCAGACCCCCCTGTCACAGAGGAGGGCACAGAAGAGATGAAGATCCATGGCCCATGGAAGTGTGAAACACTGGTGCAGCTCCAGAAGAGCACTGTGGCCATTCTGCGGAGCCTAAGAAATATATCATTTGGAATGATATCTGGGCTTGCTGGGAAGCAGGACAGCTGGGGACAGACTGCATATGGGGAAGGGATGGATAAATGGGAACAGGAAGAATTTGAGGCTCCTTCAATATGAAAAAATGCTTTGCTTACCAGATTGTTAGGTTCACACTTTTCTTAGTACTTGCTCATATAATGGCCAGACTTGAAGACTTGGAAAAACAGACTGTTAACAAGGAATAATCCTTGCAGAAGGCTGCAGCACTCGGACAGAGCATGAGGATATACCGTAGCTATGTGGCATTATTATTGCTAGGCTATTGTAAAGCATCTGTTTTTGTTCTTGCATTGCAAAATCCCCAGGGGCATGCATGTATTTAAAAAAATAAAAATCCTAAAAAAACACCAAAAAAAATTTGAACAAAACGCCTGTTGTTAAGCCAAGGGGTTCGGCCATCACTGTTGCCTTGCTCCTCCCAACCAGTGGGTCTGGGATGACGGGGAATGACTGCATAGGCAGGCTGGGCTTTGGACAAGGAGATGTGACACCCGGCCTTTCCTCCGAGTGACTGGGATGAGTCAGTTCCTGTGCAGACCCACCAGCCCCCGGCAATCTACTTTACAAGAGAAAAAAACCTAGAGTGGTTGCACCCCGAGAGGCTCGGAACTCACAGGGAGCAGCGGTCAGCCCAAAAGGCAGCCTGGGAGACCGCCCCGCTGTAGCCCTGACCTCGGAAGGGCTGCACCAGCCCTGAGCCCCGCCCGGGAGGGGCGCCCGGGGTGCCCAGAGCTCCTAAATACAGGGGCACAGAGGGTACAGTTCTCGTTGTCGCTCGGGGTTTGCTCCTACCATATTCCATAGGATTCTTCAGTAGTAGCTAGTTTTCTATTAGTTTCTTTTCTTAATCTCTTTTGTCTCTCCCTCTTTGCTCTTTTTTTTCATGTCTTAATCTCTTCTCTTTACTCTTTTCATATTTAGTACTCTGGGTAACTTAAAACCAGTGGGATGGATTCTGCCTTGTGTGCTGGGTCAGTGCTTTGTGGAATGCTCTACTTGGTTTATGTTACCCCTTTTAAACTTTTGCCAAAATCCTTATTTCCTCCTATAATTAAAAGTATCTTCTGGGAAAATGTGTCAGCGTTCTCTCTTTAGGCTATCTCTAGGTATATAAGAACCCAAAGACTCTGCAAAAGTTCGGTGGGTGAAATTTTGGAGTCTTAAATATGTTTTTAAAAGTAATACTCCCAGTTAAACATGGCTTTGGGACTGGGGTGTTGCTGCACTGCAGTAGGCTGGCAAGACCTGACTCACCTGCTTCAGCATCTGTTGAAGGGCAAAAGGCAGCTCCCAGCCTGCTTCAGGTGTCATTTCCTTGTGAGGGACTTCATTAGTGCCATGGTGAGTCTCAGGTGAGTCACAGCTTGCTGAATCTAGGGAGTCCAGGGTTGACCAGATTTTGCTTCCCAGGGTCCTGATGGGCTCCCTTGCCTTTGCCTCCAGTGCTCTGCTTCTTACCTGCCCCCCCTGCTGCCCAGTTCCCTCCAGGTCTGCAGGCTCCTGAGCACACAAACATGCAAACCTGGCTCCTGCAACATGTTCCAGCTAAGCTCAAGCTTATGCTGACTCAGCTCAAGTTATCAACAGTATCAGTTAATACCGAGGGTTAATTTACCACTTGGATAGATTAAAAAGCTGAGGCAGTTCAGGAACCTTCGCCGCAGTGTCCATGTCTGCACTGGAAATCAGTGGGTGAGTGCTGGGGCTGGCAGGGCTGTGGCTGTGTGGGTTTTCCTGGTATCTTTGACTGCAGTGACAGGGCACGTGCCAGAATCAGGGTGCCCATGTGTCCAACTGCTGTAATGCCTGTTCTGTTTTGCTGGGGTGGACATGTGTGTGGAGCAGGAGCATGTCTGCCAGTACAGCTGCATCAGCACCCCTGGCTCCTTCTACTGCAAATGTAACCTGGACTGCAGGCTCAATATAGATGCAAAGAATGTATTCCTGTAAAAAACCCATTTTGAAACCTAAATCTTGTAGGGGACTTGTACTTAAGTCTTGTGGAGGGAAACTGAAACTCAGCAGAAGACCTGTTGAGGCCAGCAACAGCCTGGGTACTTTGTTCACTGGGCTGCTGCCTCCTGTGTCTTTAATGACTGCAGACACTCAGCATTGCTAAATCCTGGACAGTCACCTGGTCATTACAGTGCCTTTGGCATTGTCCCCATTCTGCCTGAGGCTACCCTGCTCTGGGCCAGTGAGCACTCCTGTAGACTGTTACAGTACTTGACCCTCACCTATGCTATCTGTGGACGGCTTTGCTACCCAGAATCTGCCTGTGGCAGTGAACAGAGACTCAGGAGCATCCCCATTCTCAGTACCACTCCTGGGCTGCTGTGTGACTTCAGGCTGCTTTTCCCAAAGCAGTCTGACTGCCCTTTCACAGCCTTAGGGTGGCGTGTTAGTGTAGAGACAGGGGGCAGAACAGGACACCACAAACTGCGGGTATGGGCCCAATGCCAGTGAGTTTGCACATCCTGTATTTCAGGAAATTATTGACATTAATAATATTGCTTGTCCGGTTTAGCAGGGTGCCCAGAGTTGGGCAGGTGAAGACAGTGAGGGACTTTAGCTGGAAGAATGAATCTTGCAGATCAAACTTAAACTGCATGAAAGAGCCATGGCATAGCTGTTGCTTGTGCACCATACAAGACTACAGGTTTAATGTCATTCAAATGTTCACCTGCAGTCCTAAAACACACTTGCAGTGGAGAAACCTGCATAGTGGTAGTGATCTACCTTGTCTTTCTTGATTATCTGGTGCTCTGCAAGCTGCTAGTCAATACTTTTTTTAATGGTTCTGGTTGCACATTGAAAGAAATTATTTTCTGCCAGCACTAAGTTGAGATTGCTGTACAAGGCTTCTCAGTGATGTCTCTGAAGAATGTGAAATTTTCCTGTTAAAAATGTCTGAGGACATAAAGTAGCATCCTCTTGTAAAGTATTTGGTATGACTCCTGGACAGAAAGTAGTACCAAAGTCTTTCAAAGCTTTTATTTTTATTCTTTGCAGTAATTAATGGCACATAATCAGAGCCTACACTTGTCCGTTCAAGTATCAGAAGACAGATTGTGAGAAAGGTTCAATAAATCAAACATGGAAGTGTTGCCACCAAGTGGTACAAGATGTATTAGACAATGGCTCATAATTTATAGATCACAGTGTTATATCTGAGATACCCTGATGTATTTATAAGCAGATTCCTTTTTGCTTTGTTTAGCTATCTTTTTGTGATTCATTTTACTTCCCATGATGTTAAATGATTATGCTAACACCCATCTCCATGGAGTCATGGAGTGTATGACATGTCTCTTTCAGCTTCTTCTGGAGCTGCAAGCAGTGGAGAGACAAATATGAAGGTCATTCTGGATATATGAAACCATTTAGGCAGCCTTTGATGCAGTACCCTATTTTGTTAGGAGGTGGCATATCCCTCTCTCCTCAGCCTCATGTGTGAGCAGAGAGAGTGGCCCTGCAGTGGAACGTGTCCCACAGGCCCTGAAGACTGGCTGAGGAATATTCCAGCCCTCCCCTGACATTTCTAGTGCAGCCTTCCTGAGGGACTTGGACACTTTTGAAATCATCTACAAATCTATGAGGTTTTTTTTAATGACATGTGTGTGTAAAGGTGTTTTGCTTTTCAGTTAAAGTACTAAGTATGCTCTACTTTAGCCACATGTTTTTCATTATTGTGCAGGAGCTTAATAATGCCCTTTGCTTTAGGGTTGTTTAGAAAACCTAGAGTATTAAAAATAAAAAAAAAATTGTGGAAAAAAGGCTGAGGTGCTTCCTTATTATTTATGTCGTGAGGCACACGTTGTTCTTGAGAGCTGTCCCTCCCATGGGGACAGGGCTTGCCAGAGCCGCTTGGGACACCNATGCACGCACACACACACACAGAGATCCCACCTGTGGGCAAGCATATTTAAACCCCAGCATATGCTGGGGGTGTAAAGGGTCTGCAGGTCTCACACTCTTTTGCCTCCCATGCAGTGTGGCTGTCAGCACCAGCAAGCCCACCAGCTGGATGGTCCTTTTCCACCGGTGAGTGGAAAAACGAGAGTGATGCAGGAGTCGGGAGAACTGAAAGTCATGGTGGGACCTTATACAGATGGTGGTGGTGGTACAGTGATGGGTTGGCTGCTTGAATAAGCTGAACATTTGGAATAGGAGCCCAGCAGGAAAGATTTATGTCAACAAGATGCTTTTTCAAAGCTTTTCTCAGCGTTTTTCTCAACAACCTCTCCCTTTCTCTCTGTCCTTGGACAACTGGCTTGTGTTTCTTAGAGTGTAAGCCTAAAGTATCCCTCATTTTTTTCCTTTTTTTTTTTTCCATTGTCAATATTGCCACCATTATCTTCAGACCAAGGAAATGATAGCAAAAGGCAGAATCTGTCACCAAGCTCTTTTTATCCCGGGTTTAGTCTCTGTTAACCACAAATCACAGCAGAGGAGTTAAATTAATGCAGCTGATCTCCTGAAAGAAACCACTAGAAGGGAATTGGTAAGTGTATGTGTTAGTGAAGCTTGACAGGAGAAAAGGTCTCCAAAAATCTTGCTGCATTATTTCCAAAGCTCTTACAAGTGTGAGTGTGAATATATTGCAATTTTATATTTTGACATTATAAAGAGAAAGAAAAATGCAAAGGGTATGTTAACCTGAATAATACCTAGCACTGTTACCCAGAGGGAAAAGAATAAAATCTATTTATAATATGTCTTATCAGGAGACGAGGAACTTGCCTATAATGGCTTGTGTTTCAGTCTGTTATACAGAGTAAGTTTAACTCGACCATTTATGAATAACTAATTATTTTCCAATGTGATGACTGCTCTTTAGACATCACATATGCATATGATTCATCCGCTTCTTATTTGTACCACTGCTTCTTTAAAAAATAGACACAGATAAATCGAGGACACAATTTAATACAATAAATTCACTAGCAGATGAAGTAATTATTTTGGAAATTATTATAGCAAAATTAGTTTTTCTTTGTTTTCCTGTGATGTTTTGCAGACGGAAGAGGCCAAAACTTTAGACAGAGTTTGTACATGGCTATATTTGTCACACATACATTTGTAAAGAGAATATATACTTTTTTCCCTTCTATTAAATTCTTTCTCTTACTAAAGATATAGAAACATAAACTGTCACAAAACCATGTGAAAATTAAACACAAAGGAGTCACCAGACAACTATGGCTTCAACTATAATTCTGTCCATCAACAAAGAATAGTTTTAATCAAGGTATTTCACAACTAGTTAGAACCATCTTATTTTTATTGAAATTTTGTAAAATCCAGGAAGCTTTCTAGTTGTTTCTACTTTTGCTTGTGGTACAGTGCTTGTCATGAAGTTGTTAAATTTCTAGTGAATACTGTTCTATATCTTGTTGGAAAAAATAGAAACAAAACAAAGTAAAGGAAAACCAAAAAGCTCAACTATATTAGGTTGAGTGGAGTGTGTACATTTTGATGGTCAAAATGGTAGGCCAGATATTATAGCGAGGTGAGAACAGATTTGGAGGCAATTGACCCCAAATTAAAATGGCCATGAACAAAAGGCAAATCACTAACAGCAAATACATGTGCTGTTTTTTTCAGGGGAGTAGGTGACAGATGTGGCATGCAGCATGCCATGGGCCAGGATCGTTATCTTCTGGATTGTATGGAAGCAGTTGCACACAATTCATCAGGGACGAGGGGGTGAATGATTTGGTTTGTCACTGCTGACTGGCATGGTGACTGAATTAGGTAAATAATCTTCCAGGCTAATCTCTCCAGGTGTCTGGAAATCCAAGAATGAGAATAATTTAGGTTGTAAAAGATGTCTAAGGTTATTGAGTCAAACCATTAACCCAGCACCACTGTGTTCACCACTAAACCATGTCCCTAAGTGACATACCTACATGTCCTGACACCTCCAGATCACAACCCATGTCTTGCCTGGCTTGAATCATCTCTGATAAGGCCAGCTGCTCCCACCAATGAGGCCGTGTAGGCACACAGCGAGGGTGCCCATGTACGCCAGACAGAGCAGCCCTGCACTAACACCCAGCCCCACGTGCTGCTCTATCCCTGCTTGTGGTTTGCTTGCCTTACGGAACTACAAGTGAGGATTAAGCCTTGGTAATGACCTCTGAGGAGCAGCAAAGAGAAAAATTTCTGTCCTTGACAATTTTATTTATTTGTTTTGCAGCTGTTTTTGAAGGAAGGGGAAAAATTATCATGAGGTATTAAAGCTGAAATACTTAAACTCCTCTCTTTTTGGTGTGTAAGAAGAGGCTTAAGCATTTAAATAATTATGTGGCTAATCTACTTTCATCCCTGAACTTTAAATTAGTTAAAAATATATTAAAGGATTATAAAATAATTGTTGTATTAGAATTATGGGGCATGAACATCAGCACAAAGAGACCTTTTCAGACACTCCTCATGCACACCCAGTGAAAGCTTGCATTGCTCTATAGATGTTTTCACCACTGTGGCACCTTCCCAAGACAAATTCCTGGGGCAGCACACAGCAGGAGAGAATACTGTCAAACAGTGTTGCTGCTAGTTTTTGAAAATATCTCAAGCACTTGTACTTGGAAGAAGAAAAGACTGACATCTTTACATTCCTGAGCTTTCTTTTTCTTGGAAAAGGTTCCGTTTTGAAGTCCCCTATCCAGGATTTTCTTTTTCTTACTTTCTTCACTATCTCTCTGTGCTGTGATCTAAGAAACATCTTTGGGATTTGCTGCTAATTAACTGTGGCCTGGTTAATGGTGTCACAGGGCTGTTTCTCCAGGAATAGCTCCTGGCATGAGCCGACCTTGTAATTTTCCAGATGCAATGTTTCCTCAGTTTGTGTGGAAAACCCCAGGAAAACAAAACAACACCTGCAAAGAACAAATATAACTACAGTTCACTGTAACCTTTCAGTGCAGAGTCGTGAAAACCTTCCCAAACCACATGTAAACCTCCTCTAGGTATTGAAGCCTTTCCACTAACAATTTGTCATTGCTGCTGTAGCTGTTTTTCACTCTCCCTGTCCACCTCCATGCTAGCCCATGTCCATGGTTTGCTGGGCTGGTAGGCACCAAGAAAGGCTGGGACTCTTGTTTAAGCATTTTCAACAGCTCATCTGTCACAGAAAGAAGGGACCTTGTTGCGGACTACATGCGCACCACTGCAGTGGGTTAGGCTTTGAAACACCTGTGCTGTAGAAGTGCTATTGATTTTAGTGGGGTTGTGCCTGGGAATAAATGGTCTGCAAGGAATAGAGGCATTTTGCTTTCCTTTAGGACAAGATGGGTTAAGTTTTATCCTGAACAAGGATAGGACAGCCTGAGTGCAGACCCACTTTGGTGCAGGAGATGATTGTTTGAGGGCATGACCAGGTAGCACTTTTTCTTCCTTTCCCCATCCCCAAGGAGCCTCACAATTACATAAAATCTCACTAGCTTCAACGAGGTGCTGTGGCCGAGGAGGTGGTGGAAGGACAGCGGTAATGTAATGAAGATGTTGCTTCTCACTCTCTGCCCACTGATGCCTCGTATGGTTCATGTATATATATATATATAAAAAAACACCTTTCATTTCATCTCTGGAAGCCATTGATGGGTTGTAAATGGGATGTGGCACTCACCTGTACACAGGGACACAACATATATGCCAGTCCAACAAGGGATGCCATGGGACACCAGGTCTATGCAGCATGTGGCGAGAGAAAAGGTACTGAACAGAGATAAACTAGATGTAGATAAAATGTCTGAATGTAGATTAAATGGAGACAAATTAGTATGTAAATAAATCAGGAGAAATCTTTCCTCTATATAAAGGACAAATGAGGTGCAAACGTGCTGGATTGGACAGTGGAATGGGGGACATTTATGTTGCCTACCTATATGACTCTCTGTATTTTATCTAAGATAATTTTGACTTTACAAAGTTTATAAATACATCTATAAATTACAAAGACTATAAATAGATCATCCAGAGCAGAAAAATACAGGAAGGAAGAGGAAACCTCTAATAAATTATATCTTTAAAGGATCTGAGGAGAGGGAGTAAAAATGTACCTCCAATAACAGGAAAGTTAAAAGAAGCTTGCATTGAATAGTATAAATTCACATGAGAAAAACAGTCTTTACTTCTCTCAGTGTGGGAAGACACAAAGGTTTCAGTACTTTGTGTTTAAATGGGGAGAAGGTCAAGACTGCTTTTGCTGTATTGTGATTAAAAAATCATGCTGTTAAAATTGTATTAAATGGTCCTGCTTTCTTGCAGCCACAGATTTTAGAGCAATTGCTTCTCATTTTGCTTGTCCAAAGGTTTGTCTATCAAGAACCTGACATGGCACTAAACAAAAAATATTGTTTAACTTAAATATAGCAATCTCATCCTAAATATGTACAGTTGTGAGTTGTGGACAGATCAGGGAGACCAGGTATGATTTTGTGTGGGAGAACGTGGGGGATGTTTTGGAATCCAGTAAGATTTGGCTTGTCTTGAGTTGTTGTGGCAATCAAGATTCCCCATGCAGGATGCCAGGGATGACAAATACTCCCCCAGCAAGCAGTTTTTGTGATGTCACTTGCTGGGGACTAGGGATGTCCTGTAGAGAGGTTCCCAATCAACCCAAGAATTCCTCCACAGGCAGCTGCTTTTGGCAGTCCTGTTGTTACCCAATGGCTTTGCACATGGTCTGTGAGAGAAAGCTGTTTGCCTGTCAGTTTTGCTGGTGTACTGTGAAGAAAGGGACCTGAATTTGAATGGAAGGTGCCATAGCATGAAGACAAAATTGTGTTTTCCAGCCTCCAGCCCAGTGTTTCAAAACTCTTCTACTTCCCTTTCTGGTAAACATGAAGAAAAAAAGTCCATGCCATATAAATTCACATGCACACAGAGCGAAGGATCATGCAGTTTTTACAGTCAAATTTGAAGATGAATTAGTTTTTGAGATACTGTCTGTTTAAGGATTATATTGTTAATAACCTAAATTTGACACACATTTTTCCCCCTTTAGTCACTACCTGCAAAGTCTCTCTGAAAATTATCTCTTATGAAGCAGTGTCATTAATGGCTTCCTGCAAGGTTTCTTTTGGAAGTGGCAGAGAGGTAAATAACAATGAATTAATACAGCATTTTGGGTTTGTAGGCAATATATGCAAATATCTTACTGACAAAGCCTTAGTAGCATTAAAGGCTTTCAGATCCTATCCTCAGAGGGTCTGCTTGTGGAATCAGAAGGCTTTAGGCAACTTTTAACTTAGTTTATGTGTAATACACACACACACATGCACACACACACACATGCTTTCTCTCTTTCCCTAATGTCCTCTTGGACCAATTCCCTCTGGTGCAGTTTCCAGCTTCACAGTTCATGAATTTTATTTGCAATCAATAAATAAACCTATTATAAAATTTTGTATTCTCATCATATATCTTCATTTCTCATAAACCATTTCACTGTATAGGTCAGCTTCACTGAGCACGTGCCACTCACTTTAATGGCTCAGCAGAGGGCTGTCAGGTATGTGGATGGGTTTTGTGTGAAGATCTAATCAGATTTCAGATCTAACAAATACTTCTGAGTAAGACTGTGCAACAATTCATCATTCTTATCATTATTATTATTATTTTACTGTGTTAACAATCAGCGTTGGGGTACTCCTTGAGCCTTGGTCTGTGACACGTTCTTACAGTATGGAGTAGAGAATTGCCTTGCAGTTCCTGAGACCCACCCCTATCATCAAAGAAAGTGTTATTTCTGACATATAAAGTCACAGCATTTATCATCCATTTTTGACAACTAAAGAGAAACTTCTTGCATGTCTCTTAAAAGGTTGTCAAGTTCCCACTGTAGCAAATTATAAAATGCTTAATTTTAGGAGCCAGTGACCCACCATGACAAAGTCCTCCTAATAGCTCCTGCAGATTTTTTTAGGCAGCATCAGTTTGCGCATGGTGTGAAAAGGCAGACCATCTTTGTGGTGATCAGGCCCATGGACAGTTACTGCTTTGTGCCTTGAATTTTATCTATCAGCCCAGACAGAATATTAAAAGTTGGTGTCATGCAGTTATCAAATGATAGTATTACAAGGTCAACTGACAAATAATATTCTAAAATGAAGACTCCAAATTGCCTACTTTGCTAACCTCTGGCAGTGTGTAATCTTGTACACAAATGAAAAAATGAATCTATCAGTGATCAAAAAGGGTAGAAGCAAGCAGAGAGGGTCAAGGAAGTTGGAAGTAAACATTCCCTGTAAGTGCACTTTCATAAGCACAGGAAAATCCAGTGGTGCTTTGGATTTATCCTAGTAACACTATCATTACTAGTACGGGATAGTAGAAGCGCTACTATTACTACCATACACCACCATTACTGCTGATGCTACCGCTAACAGCAGCAGCATCCTAACTCAGTAGCGCTTTTAAGTACTATTTCTATACAATTTTAGGTAATTAGAAGTGACTGATTTATTTCTCACTCTCTCAAATGTTGTATCTTCTTATGGACCTTACCAAAATAGCTGGGGAGAAGATATTTTGAGCCAACAAAAGGATCTTTTAAAGGAGGCATTTTGGGTTTCCCACTTTTTAAGGGGATGGACAAACTACAGAGATATGACTTTCTGTCTGCAGCAGTGGTTCAGTTACAGAGAGTCTCTGTGAGAAAGGAAGGTTTGTGTTCATGTGGTTCAAACGGTTAAGATATTGTAGTGGCTAAATTTAGTTTGAAAAAACCCTCTTTTGGTTTGCATTGGAAGGTGAATGTAAGTAATGGAAATAAATGCATGTCCAGGTGACAAAGTCTGCATGTCATTGCAGCACCATGAAGCTGAATTGGTGCATGTTTGAGATGATGCCCACATCAGCACCATGCCATTAAAACAATGGAAGAGTTTTTGAGCTTTTTGTTCTTTTTTTTGAGCCTGGTACTAAGCCAGTGGTGAAGTTAACAGTTGTGAGGTTTGGGAAAATTTTTTTTCAGGGTGTGATTTCTAGTTGTATGAATTTTAATACTATAAGCAACTTGATTATAATTTAGATGGCCCCAAGTGTCTTTAGAAATTCTGTGCTGTGCCCACACCTACACAAGTCAGTATATCCCTGACACTGCTAGCCAGGAATGATGTATAGAAGGGGCAGCATGCAGAATGTGATGGCTGACAGGAAGGCAGGACTGTGGTGGAGTTCTGTGTCCTGTACTGTGCTGCTTGACTCTGTCACTCAGTGCTCAAACTGTCTGCCTGGTGTGAGTCTCTGCTTATCATGGGGAGCCAGTTTAGTTCTGGTATACAGAGATGTTTGAGCTATGATCCAAAGAAGCAGAGAAGGCAAATATCGTGCAGACACTTAATGACAAAGTTAAAGAATATATCCTAGCTCAAATGTCAGTTCCCACTCTCTCCTCACATGGATGATTTCTCTGAAGTGCTCTGCGAGTCCTGTAAGTACAACTCACCTGCTAGAGGAGAACATGGAGCCCACACAATAAAGAAAAGATACTTTTTATCCGTTACATAACTTCATTATTTGCTCACAGAAATGTGCTGGAAATCATTGGCAGAACATTAGAGCCATGACAAATTATTTTGATGCTGTTTTTGTTTCTCATTTTTGGTGCACTTTTGTTGTTCCTAATTTGTCTAACATTTAACTCTACAAATTGTACACATATAGAGCAGACTTCTTACTGGTGTCAGCAAAGTCACTGTTTCAATGGAGTCTTACCATCAGAAGGCAGGGTTGCTATCATTGACCTGTCACTCATGAGCAGAGTTGTTCAGAAAAGTATTGATGCAATTTGTACTTGAAGGGTATGTTATGTAACTTGCTGTCTGATGGAACTTTCTATGGTGCACGCTTATGCAATACCCAATTCTTTAAAGGTGTTAGGTAATTTGGCTGGTATGTATAACTTTATAGGATGTACTTGATATTAAACCATGTTTCTTTGACTGTGGGACTCCCTGTAGCTGTGATGTATTTTATGCCAATGACAAGACTACATGCTTTAGCTGCAGATAGTAGCAAAGTGAGAACTGTAGCAACTGGATTTGCCACTTTTTTTTTCTTTTCTGCTTTTATATTTGCCTAAGAAATACATAATAGTCTTACTTTCCCTTTGCTTTCTTTTCAGAACTCTTTCATCATAAAGTATGTGAGCAATCTTCTCTTCCAAACAGGGAAGACATGCTCCAACTATTTCTTTATACCCTTATAACCCTTAAGTTATGCTTCTTTGTATGGACCTACTGTTTCTGCAAGTTATTTTTCTGAGTGTGTCTGTGCTGGCTGTTACAGGGTCAAGGCCTTGAACACACGCCAAACTGTTTGGGGGGGCCCTCTTTCCTTTGTTTCAGTGGATGTTTGCCAGAATATCTAAGTCTGCAGCAGAACTGACTGTGCTGAACTCTCCAAGAACAACATGTCTCCTACTATACACGAACTACCACATCTCTGATTTGAAGACACAAGGGAACCATATGTGTACGTATAGGATACATGCAATAAGCCTCCATAGGGTGTAGATTAGAAAGCTCACTTTGTGTATCTTGGGTGTGCTAGGAAGCAGAAGACCAACGGTTAGTTTCCGAAGGGATGTCTTTGACTTCCTCTGGATCTCACAGTGCTTGATGCATATGTTGTCAAACAAGCTCAAGACTCTGTTGGGATCAATTGGCCCTCTAGTCCCAAATTGAAGAGACTTCTATTATGCTTACAGCATTGATGGAGATATTTCAAGTCACTGAGATAGAAAAGCTGGCAAAACATACTTAATTTATACCTAAACTGCTGACAGTATTCACTGCTGACATCCTCTTTCCTCATCCTGCTTATGCAGGCTGCCATCTTCATACCCTAGAAAGCAAGCAAGGTGATGTGGTGTGTGATTCTCACAGTGCATCTTGCAGTCCCTGAGCCTGCCTCTGGTGGAGGAAAAAGTTGCTTCTCTGGCATCAGTCAGTAGTGATATGTACTCAGAGCAGGTGCAGGTTTCATGGGAAGAAAGGTACCAAATGTCTTAATGAGGTATTGGGAAAATTGTTGTAGTTGACATAGAACACGTGCTTTCCAGCACCTTGGCCAAGGTCAGAGATTCTCCTGGCATCCTTTGGCTGCATTTGTACAGGAAACAAATGCCAAAGCTGCCTTTTGACATACACCTTAGGCAGTGCAGATACAGCTCTATCAGAAGCTGTGGGACAACATTCTGTTGAAAATTAGGTTTTTGAAATGTCTTTGTGATTTTGACTTAATCATGGATGAATAAAAGCAGAACCCAGTTCTCATCCTCAGTGATCACATTCACTTCTGTAATAGAAACAGGCTTGGCAAATGCAGATAAAAGCTCTTGTTTTCTCCAGAGGAGTTCTGGTAGAGACCCTGGGGAGGGATCTGGCCTTTAGTAAGTTACTGGCAAACCATCAGACCTGGTACTGCTAACTTCAGTGTATCAGTGATTCCCATCTCTCATCTCCACATGAAGCAACCTTACGTTGCATTTATACAACAGGCCCCCTTCGCGTCTGTGTCCTGATTTAATATCAATCTAATATAGATTGGTTAGAGGTAGTCAGCATGGATTTACAAAAAGGAGGTCATGCTTAACAATCTTGATTCATTTCTCTGAGGAAGTGACAATGAAAGTGGACAGTGATGAAGAAGGAGACATAATTTACTTGGACTTGAAAAGGCTCTCAATACAGTGCCACATAACAGATTAATTTATAAGGTTAGCAAGTATGGGACTGATACTAAAATACTCAATTGGATATAAAATTGGCTTGGTAACAAGGTCCAGGGAGTGGCAGTAATGGTTATAAATCGTGCTGGGGAAACGCTATGTACACTAGGGTATGTGTTTGAAGACATTCTGAAGATAATAAGGATGGCCAAAGCCAAAAACAAATGTGGTAGAAAAAGAAGAAAAAATGGGCATGTAAGAAAAGATGAAGGCTACAGTCTCATGGGAAACAAGTGATCACACTGATATGTGTGCTGATTTCAGCTGGGGTAGAGCTAATTTCCTTCACAGTAGCTAGTAGAGGGCTATGTTTTGGATCTGTGCTGAACACAGGGTTGATGATACAGAGATGTTTTTGTTATTGCTGAGCAGGGCTTACACAGAGCCAAGGCCTTTTCTGCTTTTCATACTGCCATACTGGTGAGGAAGTTGGGAATGCATGGGAGGATGGGATGAGACACAGCTGGGACAGGTGACCCAAGCTGAGCAAAGGGATATTCCAGACCATATGATATCATGCTCAGTATATAAAGTGGGGGGAAGAAGGAGAAAGGGGGACACATTTGGAGGGATGGTGTTTGTCTTCCCAAGTAACTGTTTCATATGGCAGGGCCTTGCTCTCCTGGAGATGACTGAATGCCTGCCTGCTCATGGGAAGCAGTGAATTAATTCTTTGTTTTGCTTTGCTTGTTTTTGCTTTCCCTATTAAACTGTCTTTATCTCAACCCACAAGTTTTCTAGCTTTTACCCCTCTGATTTCCTCCCTGATTCCACTGGTGGGGGTGTCAGTGAGGGGCTGTGTGGGCCTTGGTTGCTGACTGGGATGAAACCATGACACATGCAATGGGAAATGTCAGGAAATGTTCAGTGAAGAAAACTGTCTAGGAACTGAAGTGGCCTAGCCAGCTGCAGGTCTTTCCACAGAGGCAAAAGTATAAAGAACAGCAAGGAGCTTTCTTTTTAAGTGGGAAAGAGGGCAAAAATTACAGCTTGCTCAAAGTGCCAGTGAGCAATAGGTGGGAGGCATGTTCTCAGACACTGATCTTACCCTGAAAAGTCAAAGATCCCTGGGTCATGCTGTGAGGATGAATCATGGCATTTAGGTTGTATTTTCAGCTAAAAATAAATTTAGTTCTTTCCATTTGCTATAATCCAAGGAGATTGGACTTCCTGATGATGCCTAAGGATTTTAATGTGTATTTTGCAGATTTTTATAGAGTTATATGAGTTCAATGAGTTTTCCTAAGCCTCACATTTTAGGTGGTATTTAGAAGTAGCTGAGCATTTTCACACACATTTACCAAGGACACACTGTTTTGAAGAACACCTGCAAGAACTTGAACCAATAAGATATCTGGTAGTCAAAACAAGAGAGTAAGTGCAGAGCCTTTCGAGGGGCTCCAAGGGGCAGTTCTGAGGAGTTCTGAGGGTGGGCAGCAGGAGAAATTGGTACCACAGGTTGGCTGTAGATATCACCTCTGTTAATTACTGGAAGGAAGAAAAACTGTAACATTTGGCCGATGTGGTTGCATGCTTTTAGAGTGCACCTAGAAGCTTCTAAAAAAGGGACTGCTCTATCTATCTATCTATCTATCTATCTATCTATCTATCTATCTATCTATCTATCTATCTATCTATCTCAATAGATGCTGTTTTGAAAGTTTTTGCAGGACTTTTAGGCATCTGAAAAGAAACTGAAATACTTTTTTGCCACTACCCTGCAGGACGCTATCTTACATGCTGTAACAAAACAGACAACTGGTTAAAAGAAAGAAATGAGGTAAAAGAGAGACAACTAAGAGTGCTAAGAGACTTCACAGATTCACCGTAGTGAAGAGAAATTGGAAACTGGTTTCAATGACTACTCACCTCCTTAAAATGTGAACCTTCCTATCTCTTGAATGATATTGAAAGAGGGTCTGGGAAAGCTGTACTGGTGGTTCTGGTGCTGCCATCAGGTAGCACTGCTGGCATTTAAAGAAAATACAAGCTTTGATGTCCAGCAGAGTTTCCACCTTGTAGTCCTTTGCTTTAATATTTAAGACTCAGGCAGCCAGGCCTGCTGCCACAGAGCATGGGTGGAAAGACAGTCTTTGCAGTCCTGTCTGTTTCTTTGACTCGCTCCCCGACGATTTTAAAGATAGGAATCTCTGGAAGGATCAGACGATACAGCTTGGCAAAACTGGGAAAGAGTTTTTAATTAAGCAAAAAAGAGCTGCTCTCTTAGTGTGTGACTGGTGTGGTACAGGATTAGAAAGGAAACTTGACGCAGTGTAACAATTAGCCTGACTCATTTGTCTATGGTTCATGCTATAGGCTCTGCTTTGTTATTTGATTATGAGTATTGGCTCAAAACCTTGGTCCTGAAGCCATTAAAGTCTTTAGTCAAACTCTCATTGGTTTGAGGTAGTCCAAGACTGGACCTTTTGTGGCTATTCAGAGGACAGAGACACTTTTACATCAATCAAGGGTGTAGACTCATTCTGCTGGGGTCATATGGTTAATACAACCTGTTCCTGTCATTTCTGCTATAAATCTGTGAATGCTTTTAAAGCAAGAGGAAAACTTGATTCCGTACCTTTTGCCAGAAAATACTACATTCACTTTAATTGCAGACAAGACAAGGGGTCCTTTTTCTCATGAAGACTCATGATGGTAAAGATAGTCTCAATATTTTCCATGTCTCTGGAGTCAATGAAAGGTAATTTGAGACGAAGTACTGGGCAATAAAGTCTCCTGTCTGCAAAGCATGCAAACCTTCTCCCACTGACTTCCCATAAGCCTTTATTGGATCCTGATGATGTTTTTGCCTAAGCATTAAGTCAGTACTCATTGTACTATTGGTGTCTGCTAAAAGATCCTTTATTTTCTGCATTTTGTCTAGTCTACACAGCTCCTACAAGATGGGAAAAAATTTATAGCTTCCTCCAAAGGTAATCAAACTCAGTATTATTGACTTCATTTGTTTACCTTTGGATCTGAGTAACTAAGCTCTCTATTTCCACATCTAGAATACTATACTTCTAGAAATTCAGTTATTTATATGAAATAATTCCAAACTACTTTGGGTGTTTGTTTTGTTGAAAGAAATAAAATCTGTTCTTTCACTCTCTCTTGCGGACTTTAGGATTCTGAACAAAACTGTAGTGGAGAATATCCATCCTGATACAAGTCAATTAAAAGAAGCCTGCATCCTTGGCTTATCTCGAGTCCTATTGCTTTCAGAAAGATCCTGTTAGGTCCATGAATATGATTAGAGGGCTGGAGCACCTGTCCTATGAAGACAGGCTGAGACAGTTAGGGTTGTTCAACATGGAGAAGAGAACGCTTCGGGGAGACCTTTTAGCATCTTCAAGTATCTTAAGGGGGCTTATGAAGAGACGGGAGAGGGACTTTTTATATGGGCAGATAGTGATAGGACAAAGAGCAATGGTTTGAAACTGAAAGAGAGCAGGTGTAGATTAGATGTTTGGAAGCAATTCTTTACTCACAGAGTGCTGAAGCACTGGAACGGGTTGCCCCAAGCAGTTATGGATGCCCTATCCCTGGAAGTATTCAAGGCCAGGTTGGCTGGGCCCCTGAGCAACCTGATCTAATGTGTGGCATCCCTGCCTGTGGCAGAGGTGTTGGAATTAGATAACCTTTAGGATACCTTCCCACCCAAATTGCTCTATAGTTCTATGATTTGCTGAAAAAAAGTATCGGTGTGATTTGATATGTTTTAAAAAGACAGCTTCCAGCACTCACTTAGGAAAAGAGGAAGGAATAGGTGAAACAGGGGAAGAAAGGACCTATATTATGCATATATACATAGGTACAATCCTGCCCAGTTTGAAAGGCCAACTGGCTTTCAGATGTAGCAGATATAAGTGTCTATGTGCATGCATGTGCATATTTTATAAATGGTTTGATCTTACCTGAGCATCTGTGGCTCTGGTGGCATCCCATTTTTTCACATTTCTGTAGGCTCTTCAGTAAACTCACTGGATAGATGACAGTTCATTAATTTAGTTGACAATGCACATCCAGTCTTTCCACCCTCCTCCCCCAGCCCTAAAATGAAAATAAAGAAATTACAATGGTAAGAAGGGAATATACTATGCAAATAGCTCTGAAAGCCCTGACACATTTAAACTAATGCAGTTCCTAGAATTATAACAATAAATGTGCTGTCAGGGGCATCACAGTTACTCCAGTGACATGACCACCTTGCAAGAGCACCAGTGCAAGCTGTCAGAGCTGATTATCTAAATACTTCTGAAATATTTTTCTTACACTGTAACTTTTCAGAGTCATGAGGCTTTCAAAGAGTCTTTTTTTCCCTTGCAACCCTTCAGATAGCTTTTAAATACCTGCGTATATCACCTTGCAAAACAAGTGGTTCAAGAACAAACTTTCCAGAGATGGCAGTTATTGCGATCAGTTGTTTCAGGAAATGTTCTTTGATGAAATGACTTGACAAAGTTTGCCCAACTTTCTGCATAGAAAACAGTTTTTCCTCAAATATTACGAAGATAACAGCTAAGCCTACCCCAAAGAACCCTTTTTAAAGGGCTCAACCCTTTCAAGGAATTGTTTTTGTTTATTGAAGTTGCTGCAGAGAATAATTTACAAAATCTATTCCCCAGAGATAAACCATTGCAATAATAGCAATAGCATCACTATGAGAACCCCCCATGAAATGGCCTTGCCATAATTTTCTTTAATGCACAAACTTCCTTGTTTAATTGCAAGTCTTCGAGTAGTCTGTTCATTTTGACCATCAACTCTGTGCTCTGTTGCAGTGTATAGGTAGTATGACTGAGATTTAACAAGCCTTTATAACAGCTCAGAAATGCCTCTGAAGCCCTTCTTGGAATTAGTGGCTTTAGTTAGTATTGATTAACACTTATTTGGAACAGGCATGTTATTCTTCCATTAAGTTTTATTCCAGTCATTCTTTCAATCTCCATTTAAATTCTGTTTTCTTCTTGGCTGGCATCCTCACCCTTAGCTACCTCATAAACAAGATGCATTGCCAACTGGAACATGCAAGCAGAGCTGAAAGCAGCATTGCTAACCTCTGCTCCTTTCTACCCCCTGAAAGTTGGAGACGTAGCAAACTCAATGCTTGGAGCCTGGGAAGTGGGCATCCTGAACTGCTTGGAAGCTCAAAGAGCCAAACTTTGTGCTGTGAAGGGACTGGGCTGACTCACTGAGCTATGACTGAATACATTTCTTTTTTTAAAAACTTTAATCGGCCCAGCCAGCCAGATTCATATGCTCTTCCTTCAGCTGAGTGTAACTTTCATTGTAAACAGATGTGCTGAAAACTGTGAATAGACAGTTTTACTTGGTGTTAATAAGGCAACCAGAGTCTGACCCAGGATGACTCACCTGGTAGTGTTAATTTCTAAGGCGACATACAGAGGAGAAAAGATTTAGGCACTCAGAGTTGCTTAGGGAATTTGGCTATAGGCAGCACTCTTGATTGCCCCAAATTTGCATTCTTAGAGACTGCATGCTCAGCAATAACAAAATAAAATGTGGAATTTGTAAATCTTTGTCACAATTGGGGCAGGCACTGTAAAGAAAGGCAACGAATGAAGGAGAAATGCAGAGACTGCGTAAGTGGTGGGTGAGAATGCTGCCGCTCGCCTTGTCTCCCACCACCCACCCCCTCCTCTGTGCAGTTAGCAGCCACCACCAGAGCTGGTGCACAGTGATGGGTAGCTGAGGTGGCATCTGCTGTACCAAAGCTTCTCTCTGCTTTGCATTGCAGAGACTAAAACCACTCGCTCTGAGCCTTTTTATCCCCTGCTCCCAAATTCATGCAGGTTGTTCCATTTTTAGCCACTCCGTGTGGATATCTGTGTAATCAAAACTGGTTTTGACTTTTCCCCCCCTTCATTTGTGGGGTCACGGCTTTTTGCCATGTCTGTTCTGCATTGGTAAATGTTTCTGTCCTCAGTTGGTATGTTTAGAATGTTTAGCCGCACAACGCCGACAACTTACAGATTGCCATTCTGGGGAAAGAAAGTACACGTTTAAAAGAATCAGCAGCCTAGGTAGGATATAATGTGACTTAAGAGTTTCACTGTAACATCGTAGAGTACAAAAATGAAAATATAAAGTGCATTTTAAATGATTAATGTACAAAAGCTGACCTTTTCCAGTGTGCATTAATCAAGAAAAAATGCACACTTTCTATAGTGGTTAATGTTGCAGGTCCATTATTCCGCTTTGATAATGTGCATAAAAATGCTCAATATGACAATGAGTTGGGGTAGCTGAGAATTTAGAATGGTGGCAAGTTTGTTGTAGTATTTGGATTAGCATTCTTAACCTATATCTGGACAGCTTCTTTTCTTCATTTCACAAGTGTTAATAAAAATCTAGCTTTATCCTCTTTGATTTTTTTCTTGTATTTTAGTTTTTTTTTTTTATGAAACAATTAAAAAATACCTGCTCAAACAAATACTACCAGCATTCATTAGTCAGGATGGTTATATGTAAAAGAAATGATGCCAGATAGTAACAAATCCAAGAGAAGTTTATTATGAAAATGGTACCTGCGGGATGAAAAAAAATTAAGTTACATAAAGACAACCATGTATGACATGTATGAGAATCTACAAAAGTATAAAAAGAACCCTGTTGTAAATGAAGTATGTACATTTCTGATTTGCAGCATTATCAATGATCAATGAAAAAAATGTTTCAAATAAGCCAGGCACTCAAGAAGTTAGATTCGGTTAGCTTAACACAAAATAAATGTACCATAGCTGTCACTTTTTAACATTTTAATTTTTTTTATATTGTAGAGTTGGTAACACTGCTAAGATTTATACGAACAGAATCCCTTTCCCCATTATTCAGCTACTTGGCACCAGTCTCCTCATAAAAGATTTCATATATTTGTACAAGAAATAGTTAAAAACACAGACACAGTCTTCACAGGTAATGAAGTTTTTTTTTCATTTTGTAATTTTAAACACTATGGATTTAGACAGCAGCTGTGATTATCTGTTAGTTTAAATCACCAGAAATCATTTTGACACAACACAGTAACATTTATAAAAAAAACCCAAAACAACAACAGCTGTCTAGCTGTTCTTTGTAGCTGAGAGGTGCACTCCTTTGATTGTTCCATAGCTAGAGCAGAGCTTCTGAAATTAAACTTTGAATTTCCCAATCAGCTTTCTTGCCTTTTTTAGACCTACTTAAAACCTTCCTATGGAACCTTTAGAAGCTCATTAATTAAATTTCTGGCATCCAAATCCTTTTTCACTATGACTCCTCTGTGGCTTGGACCCACTTCTCAAATTCAAAGCTACCGCAGAAATTGACACAACGCAGTGAGTGATCAAAAATTCAAAGGACAGCTGAGTTAATACATTAGCTTTGCACACATAAGCGAATATATATGACAATTCTAAGCTCAGTTTCCTTTTTAAACAATGCCAGTCAGCCTTTGAAAGAATTTCGTATCTCACTGGTAATTGTTCTACGTATTGCTCCACCAGCCTACCAAGGAGAAAACCAAAGAAATGCACCCTCTGCTTACAGTTCGAGCACAAGGACTCTGGGAATGTTAACAACTGAGGCTATATGGCATCAATTTGCTTAATATATCTGAGCATTACTCTGTAGTGCATTGTGGGGTACACTGGAAGAGTAAGTCATACCCAGAATTCCTCTGTGGGAAAAATGGCTCCATTAACCTTGAGCTAGTTAAGAGTCTTTTATCTCTGAGAGTGAAGAAGAGAAAACGAGAGAGCGAGAGAAAGAGAGAGGGGAAAAGTGTGGAGGAGGTGGGGAAAGAGGAAGGGGGAGAGAGAGGTTTGAGAATACACAACAGCAAAGCAACAGCAGAAATTAAAAGGTATACAGACAGTGGAAGCAGCATAAGGTGACATTACAGAGGAAGGCCACCACACAAAAACCACTAACCCCCAAGAATCACTGGTTCACTAGGACTGCAGGAATGGGACTTTACCACTCCGGACTAGAGATAAAGCACAGAGAAGACAAAGGACAAAACAACTACATTAGCTTAGTATATACTGCATATAGTAACACACATTGAAACTGCAATGGGACTGACAGCCAAGGACACTTACACATTGTACACATTACAGTTCTCACATCTGTTATTAGATGCCTTAACAAACAGCTGCCAAAGATGGAGTGGAAGAAGAATTTATATTTGACAGTCATTTGGAGTGTTTGACACTACACTGTGATTTCTGGCAACAAAGACAAAATAGGAGATTTCTTTTCTTTTACTTAATGTGCAGTTTTCAGTTGTAGTTATCTATTTCAAGCTTATTAACCCATTCTTTAGTTTTAAAACATATTGGTTTCAATACTAGAAATAAGGAAAAAATCAACAAAAATACCCAAATCAAAGAAAATAAAAAAGAAATTTACAACCTTCCCTCTATAATATTAAATGAAAACCAAACCAAAACATGTTAAATAGTACTGTTTGTTTTTTTTTTTACTCAGAAGTGTTATTTGATGTTGTAGAATTAGCCTCAGTTACACTGAGAAAAAAATAAAGCAAAACAATATGCACCTAAGAAACTGCTCCTCGCGTCAATTAAATTGAGTTTTTTGTTTTTAAGCACTTTTTGAAAAAGGCTTCCTGACCCATTTAAATTTGATGTGAGGCTATGCTTGTTAGTTTGGAGGTAAAAAATTTTAAGTCCTGCAGCAAATGTTAATGAGGGCTTTTGTCTTAACTAACCAAGGAGACTGCAGCACCCCACTATAAACCAGTACGGAACACATTCTTTCCAAAAAACCCAGCCCACAAGCTGCATATTGTATGAAGACATTACAGATTAATAAATGATAGCACCATGGTTTTAGAAATTAAGTTAAAGTTTCAGTAATTAACATTTAGTCCAACTTTTTAACATTCTAGTCACAGGCCAGAAATTAACTTTTTAAGAACCCAAATTATTTTATGTGCAAGTAAGAAAATCTTAACCATAAAAAGAGAATTAAACTCTGCATAAAATTCTAAAATACTATCCCCTATTTTAAAGGAATTAGGAACAAAACCCCCTTTTCATTTGACTTAGTCAAACAGGGCACAATTTTTATGCTTGTCTCTTTTAATCTTGATCATATCAAGATCATTTTGAAGTAAAACCAATGGTTGTCACTTTAAAATCTCTTTACCACAACTCTGAGTATTCTATGGCAGAGGCATACACATATTAAAGGCATCTTAATAAAGATGCAAAGGAAAAAACACACATCTTAGAAGAAGACAAAATGGCAGGCAACTGGTACTTCGACTCTCTGAAGGCAAAAATAAAAAAATATCTTTACATTAAAGAATAAGTCAAGTTAAAGAGAAAGGGAATGAAATGGGGACCATCATATTGAGATAATAAGCTGACCTGCTCAAATTCAAAGTGCTAGAATTAAAGGTCTAAATTAAAACATAGTCTATGCCTCAGAGTATAACACTGAACACAGTATGTGGTCATATTTCAATCCTCTTTCCGTTCCAGAGTCTGTGTAGTGTGAATGCCATTGCTGTACACAGGAAATGGAAGAGTGGAAAAAAGTCCTTCGGCAGTTGTGAACACATTCCCTGCAGGCATTTGGGTCAGACTGGCCCCGCTCACAGCACTTCCAAACGGTCCCGACATATTGAGTCGGTGAACGTGGTGGTAGAGCATTTCCATCGGTGTTTTAGGATCTAGCCCAAAGCTGGGGCTGTTAACATCAACAAAGTTAACAGCATGGGTGTTGGGGAGGAGGTTGCCCTGCATGGCTAAAGTAACTTCAGCTGGAGCATACCGAATAGTGCCAGTGGTGTAGACCCTCTGAGCAGCAGTGCTGGTCGCAGCAAGGGTTCCTGTTACCCTGTGAACCAAAGGAAGCACCACATTGCCTGCTTGTAACCTCTGAAGAGCTTCCAGATCCCCAGTGTATAACAAAGAGTTGGAAGTTGTGGGACCTCCTGGATGTTTGTCCCTTGGAGATGCTGAAAGTGGGGGTGACAAAGGGTCAGAGGACACAGGAGCCAAGGCTGAGTTGGATGAGGTGCTGAACTGAGTTTTACGGCTGGCAGTATTTTCAGTCCCCGGTGGGGTAAGAACGGAGTCTGGAATGGAGACATGTAAACTACTGCTGGCTTGGGGGGAAGGGAAGTGCTCGGAACTGGGGGGCTTGGTCATACTGTAGGGTGATTCATTCCTTGAGATTTCCCTGTTGGGTGGGTAATTCCAAATACTGCTATCATTATCAAAATTTATAGGTTCTGAGATTTCTGTTTTAATTTTGAGCACTGAGGCACTGTTTGGTGACGAGAGCAGCTGGGGCTGGTCCACCAAAGCTGAGTCAAGTCCATTTGGACTTGAGGTGCTTGACAGCCTTCTCCGGGTCATGCTGCCTCCCTTTTGCTTTTTTCTCCTTTTCTTCCTCTTCTGATGTTTGCTGGAAGACTGGGCATTTACTTCACCTGCACTGTCTGAGTCCTTGGCACTGTCAGAGGTCAGTGATTCACAGTTCTGCAACCGCAAGTCTGACTCACTCTCAACATAGCGCTCCACCTTGATCTGCATAGAGCCAAGAGTGCCAAAACTGTCCTCAGGAGCCTTCTGATTCTCGAAGTCAGAGTTTTCAAAGCTGTCATCACTGTCCCTGCTGTCCTGGTTGCTGGAGCTGTTCCCATCATCATTACAGTTCATTTCATTATCTGACTGATTTCCTGACTTTTTCCTGTCAGATTCAGGGTCTTCACTGTTTTCTGACTGGTTTCCCTTCTCATCTGACTTTGAGTTCTCATTGTCCTCTGGAGCAAAATGAGAGTGAAACAAACTGTTAGCAATAGGCACATAAAATTAGAATCCAAGTCCAGATTTCTAGCTACCAATGACATTTGATTTCCTTCAATCTTTTTGTTTTTTGGCAAAAGGTGTTTGTTTCTGTAGAGCCACACTTTTTTGCAATGTTGTGTTGGGAGAGTTTTGATCACCATGAATGTCTCTGACATTCAGGACTGTTAATGCACTAAAAGCCTATGCTATATGGCTACACCTTGATTGAGGGCAGCCTTTTAATCTGCTCGCAGGACAGCAATACTTTTGACAGCTGTGAGCACAACAGTATTGTAGCCGTGCCATCCAAAGAGGAGTCAGTGGACAATCCCATTATCACCATTATGTTCTGGTGATTGTTCTTTCACATTCATGTTCTCCTGCAGTGGGCAGGCATCCAAATATAGCATTATTTACTACTGAAGATTCTAGTCCTCTCTTTTCATTTTTCTCTGACCATTGCCACTTTTGAAGTGGCATAATGTCTCTGGCTGCAGTAGAATTACTGCTGATTTCCTCCCGTTTGAGAGGAGAAGCAGGTCGTATGTGTATAAATTTGAATGAATAAAACAGTTAAAACAATTTTGTTTTGTTGCTAGACTGTCTTCTCATAGTCTCCTGAAGGGCAACAAATAAAAAAAAAAAAAAAGAAAAATCCCCCATCCAGTGAAATTAATTCTTGATTGATCCCAATCATCTAAGGACCATTGAAAATAGCCCATCTACAGCACTGAGAAGCTGTCACTCTTCTTGCCTGAATTCATTTAATTATAATTCTAATACGGGTGAGATAAACACTCTAGCTCACTGGGCTCAGAGACCCAAAGTAGCTTTGAGACTGAATACGGTCCATTATCATACTATGTTCAAAAGGGTCATGAAAGGCTTCAGGAGACCTTGTCTTTTACAGACCAGCCAGAAATCTTTTGTTGGCAAATAAAAGATGTTTTTCACTCATCAGAGCCAAGTACTACCCTTTTCAGTATACTTGTTTTAGGGGGACAGGAGAAGGGCCAGTTTTCCTCTAAAGACTGGTTACTCCTGGAGCCATGTCAATACCAAACAATTTCCCAGAAGTGCTGGAGGAGGTGGGTTTGACAGGAGAGCTGCCTGAGCATTTGGGGCAATGCGCTTCATGAGTCAGTTAGTGGGACTTTTACTTGTGTCAGCAGCAGCACAGAGACCCTTTCTTTTGAAAAATAAGAGCCACAAAAGCAAAGTAAGAGCCATAAACTGCTAAGTCTCATCAAACTTTTTATTCCACCTAGGTCTGAACTTCTCCTACAATTTTTTCTTCCTTTGTTTTGAAAATGCTTTCTTTTAAAGCTGTGGTTTTTATCTGGTGAAGAGTGTGCTTGGGGTACTGTGGTTTAAAAGTGCACAATATTTGCCTGGGATTTTATCAGAGCTTGAACTGAATTTGTTGGTTTCATCCAAGATGTTCCAGTTTTAGGTCCTTTGACATTTCTATTTATTTTCTTTGTAACAAAAAAGCCCCTGTCTCTGCTGTCTTCCCAGATGTCTCCTTCTGAGACATAGACACCTGTGCACCTTTGCAATGCTCTCTTGCTCTGCATCAGCCTTAAAAGTCATTACTCATGTACTTCTAACCTTCTCACCTGGAGAAACTTCCAGTGCACATGGGAAATGCAAACTGTTCTCCACATATGTGTTATGTGGCTATTTAAGAACAAAACAGCATAAAGGAAGTACTGGGAATGGATGAAGATTCCCAGTCATGGTGGTCAACAAGACTGCATGTTGACTTAAACCATCAAACCAAGCTGTCAAAGAACAAATAAAAGCAAAAGATGAAAGAGAACAGCCATATTGTATAATATAACATTAATACCTGAGCTTCTTCTTGCTTTTGCGTGATTTATATCACCATGATCCATTTTCTCCAGACTTTTTTTGATTGTTATCATGGGCACAAGAGAAATATCATCCATCCATCTGTCTGTCTGTCTATCTATCTATCTATCTATCTATCTATCTATCTATCTATCTCTCTATCTATCTATCTCTCTTGCATACTACAACAGAGTAACAGCTTTACTTGGGCCACAGGAAACAACGCTCCTTTCAAGACCAGATGATCTGTACCTGTGCCTAGGTAATCACTATTAAAACTATGGAAATGTTGAACCATCTGTGACTGGACCATCTGCAGGACTAATCTACACATTGAGTTTGACAAGCACACTCAGCTTTTTAAAAACAGTGGAAGTTCCAGACTTAAAGATCTTAGAAACGAGTGCTTAAACCTACACCTTGTAAGTAAATATAACTCTTTTAACCCAAGAAAGCGCTCAAATTTTTCGATCTTCACTGCCCCCTAGTGAGACACTTCAAAAACGTATTTATACAAGAAAAGGTCATAAATATTGACAGTAGAGACTTCCCTGCAGAACATCTGCCTACTTTGGAAAGAGAAGAACTAGAATCATATTCAACAGTCACAATCCCAAGTCCTCTGCACAAGGCACAATACCTGTTCATAAGCACAGCTGGGAAATAAAATATTTAGTTTGGTGCTATGGTAAGAATGCATGGAGAGTAAAGAGAAATTCTGAAGAAACAGAGATACTGTGGAAATGGTAAGTTCATGAAAAGATTTTTCTAATGACTTTCAATTTGATATTATATATATATGTATATAGTTATGATGGAACAATACTTGCAAAGTAAAAGCAACTGGAAAGCCAACCACGTGGCTCTCATGATATGAACCTTTTGTGGGTGTAAAGGCACACGTGTATTACCTGAGTTGTCCTTTGAGTCCGATTCAGAGTCAGAGGTCTCCGAGGATTCTGAGGTTTTCTCTGGCAGATGAGGAAGTTGTGCAATATCCATTGGAGTGTCCTTGTACTCTGGGTTACTGAGGAGGAGGCAGAAAATATAAAAACAGTTGGATGATTTTCAGTTTCATGATTTTTCCCTCTTTTCATATCAAAGTTCACAAACAAAGAACATAAACAGGAAGAATAGCAGAGTAAACATAGAAACAGATATTGTTGACTCCTCAGAGCTTCACAGCAGGAATTTTATGAAGGTTTATTTTAATACTGTTGTCAAATACTTATATTGACCAGGTACTAAACCTCGTTTGATTCTAGTGAAGTTTTAGAGCTATCAAAGCATTCTTACAGAAGTGGGACATCATGGCTTGTGTGATATCTAGCAGTAAAGTTACATTGTGTAATCATCCAACGACAAAATACTGTGCCTGGGAGAACAGGGAGAGTGTTTTAACTTTTCCACTCTGTTTCTCTCCCACTGTAATATCTGTTAGAGTTATTGCTGTAACAGTATTTTCTACCATCTCTTGCCAAAGCCTTTTCAGTACCTGTTTTTCTCAACATTCCAGTTTTCCACACTGTAATCAAGCAGACCATACATAAAGTTAATAAGAAGGTGCTCAGTTAGGGCTAAAGAAAGTCACCACTGCTCCAAAGAATCTGAGCAAAACTTAGATAAAAAAAGGTTAAATATTTTTTAAACACTGCACACATGCCCACATTGTCAAGAAACCAAAAGCAACCACTCTAACTATATGACAGATGCACATGTGCATGTTAAGATGCATATGTTAGGGATAAAGAACTGTCAACACACCCATTATAATCATATCTTCATCTGCTCATGTGGTGCTCACCTGTGACTTGTTAGCAATGAACATGACTGCAATCTAAAAAAGCTACATTACCAGAGAAATGGAAAAAAATAACCCTCCAAGCCTACGCTTTTTCTTGGTTTGTACCTTTTAAAATGTGTTCCTTTCCTAAATCCATTTAAAGGCAGAGGAATAGACACAGCTAGACATAAGTGACTTAGAAATATTAAAACCCCCAAAGTATTTAATAATTCTTAAAAAGATGGGCATTTTCATGCAGTTCAAATTCCAGTCTGGTGATAGAGCAGAAAATCCGCAGTCCTGCATAAAACAATGTGAGGCAGCACTGGGGGTGCCTGAGACACTATCACAATGACAGCATGCCCATATTCAGCCTACTAGAGTGCGCTGCAAAATTCAGAGTTCACACAGTTCACATTGAAATGACATCTTATGATTATCATCTTTATGGTTTTGTCCTGACAAAGTGACTTTATTCTGTTGCATCCCAGGGCAGTCCCCAAATTTGCCCCCTCCAAGCAAAAGATGTTTGAGGGCTTTCACATTGTGAATAACAAGTTGCTAGAACAAGAACAGCATTAATCCTCCCTGTCACTATAATTAGTCTATCCTTTTACAGACAGCTGAATCATACTTTCTAATACATGGAAATGTATACAGACCAGTACTGCTGCTAAGAGTAGACCTAATTATGCATTGATCTGTCATTAAAATATTATTTGGACATTTGGATCTTTTGTAGATTCCAATACTAGGAGAAATGTAAATTAAAAATACAAATTCCATGAAGATGTTAGTCTTTCTCTGATAGACTGGTGAGCGGAATGCAGCAGAAAAATCAGGTTCTGGGAGGAGACCTGGGGAAGACCAATATCTTTTTTGCTAGGTATATTCTGCTTGTAGAGAAAATGATTTCTTTGGACATTTGTGGACTAGGTTCACCTATTGTCTGGAAATTGGCAAAGAGGAGGGAGGCAACTGTTCATAATTCCTATGGACTGCTTTTATGGCTGGAGCTGGAATTATGAGAACATTTCTGGGCATTTTGAAGCCCTGTTAAGGACTGGGGCAGTGAAGCTGTACTTCCAGTTCAGAATTGTGAGACTTAAGATGACCCCTTGTAATGCCGCATTCTGCCTGACGCTTGCAAAAAAGAGACCAAAAGGTAGCAGGATAAGGATATACTCAGAAAAGCCTGTGTTAAGTCATTTTAGGACAGAAACCCACAAGCCCCAGTAAAAACTCCACTGCTGTGGAAGGCTTCCCACAGTACTCCTTCAATGCTCTCCTGCCAGGACTTGCTTCCTTCTCTTCCCCAGAAGGAGAATCAAAAGCATTTCAACATGCAAGTTTAGGCAGGCACAGTCTCTTCAGGGCTTGCTGGACTTGGCATAATAAGTCACAATCTAATCCCTAGACATCACTTTGAACTCTCATAGCATCAAAGGGAATGTAACAAACCATGACAAGCAACTTAAAAGGAGAACAGGCCAGAAAATGACAATTGCATTACATGACGATCTCAAGGTTTCAAATTTTATTTGTTTGTTTTTTTCTGCTCTGGAATGAAACAGAAAATCTCCCAAGCTTACTGAACATTTTCACAAAACAGAATGTGTTGAAAGGTATTTTCAGATGAGAAAGGTCAAGTTTATAATTCACTGTCCCTCAGTGAATGTTTGTTTTCCCTTAAGCTCAGAAACCAGTCCTTTTAAAACACTTTGGTAAAACAGAATTTCTCAGGGTAGAGGTTTTCATTCAAGACATTTCTTCTATTTCTGTTTAAAATAGTTCTAATAGTTTAAAATAGTTTTAAATGCTAATTTTATTTTTAAATCCTATTTTGCATTTTTCAGTGTGAATATTATGATAGTTATAGGAACAACACAGTAGTTTGAGGCTTTTTCTCCTGAGAAAGTTCCTGTCTCTGGAGTGAACTGGCAAATGCCTTTTAGAGAGACCTTTTTTAGCATACCAGAAGTTTGCTTCAATGCATTTTTAATATCCAAATAAAGCAGTGCCAAACACTTAACACCAGATTTTATAACATAACTACTGAAAGCTGGTGTGGATGCTTTTTATTTTTGAGCTCAGGTTGAGTAGTTTCAGGGAAGTGAAGCAGGCAATAAAATGGTAGAACGTTTATTTTAAGACTTAGCCAGCATAATAATTCAAGAATATTCAAGTGTACTGAGATATGACAGATGCCTCAGTAATGATCATGAAATGACACTGCTTTTGAGGTGGACTATATGAAAAGTTCTTCTCCTTAACTTTCTCTAGTAGGCTGTTGTTTTTCCCTTAAACTTTTACGAACAGAGGAAAGTCACAGACACAGGAGTTCAAGTGAGAGAAGTGACTGGTAGACAGACCTACCTGAGAAGGTAATTGACCCAGATGATATTCTTCTCACTTGCGTTCTTGGCATTGACAGCTATGGTTGCACTAGACTGTATCCAGATGTAACCTCCGTTCTTCTGCATCCAGCGGTAATACTTTGTTACACATTGACCCTTATTCAGCACTGGCAAGAAAATACAAGCAAAACAGGCAAGATACAGTGTTTGTTAGAATTGTGGTAAAATGGCCTTCATTTTACAACATGCCACAGGTATAAGCAGAAGATATCTAGCTTCCTTTAGGTTTAATGCCGGTGAGATGACAAACAGGATCTGAAGTTCAACATAACTATATGTTTGCACAAGTTTTTAAACTATAATTTTACCGGTTTTTGGAAACTCTAGAGGAAGAAGAAAAGTAAAAAACCCTACAAATCTCTATGGTTCTCTGAATACTTATTGCTGTGTGGACATTTCCAATGCACTCAATGTCAAACTGTAAAAAGAGAAAAGGAAAAAAAAGAGGCAAATTTATATGTGATTTATTCATAGCTCCTAGGTAGACCTCTTTGAGATTCTGGATATTTGAAAGGTTTGGGAAGATACTCTACCCCTGCTGCTTTGATCATTTCTCCTTATTGCAGGTGATATCAACCACTGAACTTATACATCTGTTTCTTTGATCTTGTCAAACAGAATTTACAGTTCTCAGATGAACCAAATCTCCACTGGTCAGTGGGGGAAAAGTCTTTGGAGAATTTACTTTCTACCAGAGCAAAGTAAATCCACCAACAGACTGAGAAAGAGGTCTAAGGGAAGAACAGAATGGCTTAGTTAGAGCCAAAGAGTGACAGCTCTCTCCAGTGTTTGAAATATGCTAAGAAACAGAGAAAAAAGTAAAAGCAATCGGGAATGTGAAACGGTGCTATTAAATGCTCACAGCAAGAAGGCTAAAAAATACAGATGTTTAAAGTAATACTTCAGCCAAAATATTGCCAAGTTGAAGCAGATTTGGTTTGTATCTGATTCTTCAGTGTCAGGAGAAGGGCACGAAATGCAAATCTTTCAGTAGAAGGGAGCAGCATGGTTTTATAAAAACCCTAAACTACACAAAATCTGAGTACTGTTGTCATTGGAGCCCTTTCTCTCCCCTGTGCTTCTCATTACTCCCACGAAGCTTTGTGCACTAGAGGGCAGTGTGCATTCACATACACCACCTGCTTTTGTCATGTCCTTGTCTCCGTCTGCTAAAATGAAAAACCTCTAACTGCTGTAATAAATTTGGCTAAATTAGCTGCTAAATGGTTATCTCAAGTAATATGTATTTGCATTAATCATCTTGCTCTAAACCAGAACAAGCCAGAGTCCTAAAGACGTAGTAAATTCATATTGTCCATTTAATTACGGCTAATAAGTGCTTCATATACAATAGTTTCATGAAGTACATTTTCTTTTTTTTTTAATTCCTTTTTTTTTTCTTTTCTGGAGAGGAAAAAGAAAAAAAGTCACTTTGGAAAAGAATAAGTATATAAGGCAGTTAAAGTTCCTACCATAAATGTGACAAATGACACTTTGGAGCCTTCAAGTTAACCAAATGTCTATACCTCTAATTATACATATGAATGTATCTATATCTAAATCTATGTACAGCAGATCTTTACAGAAAAAGATATTTACAAAGGCAGCCATACAAACAGTGATGTTTTCTTACCTTGGGGGGATCCCTCAGTCTCCCCTGCAATTTTTCAACTACTAAATAAAAAAAATGCAAGTAAAATAGTGCAATGTAAAGTGAATGTGAAGTGTAAGTTAGATTTCGCTCTAATATAAACAAATATTTGTAAACTGGGTCCTGTTGCTTTTCAGCAACCTCTAGTGAACTAAGTTAGTTTCTAGCAGATATCCATCCTTTCTTAAACTTTTACTTTTGTATTCCAAGCTCAAAATATTCTACTCCGATAATTCATTGGCTTCAAGACCTCATTATACAGCAGAATAAAGATAAAATAAAACAACTGCCTACCTAGCATTTCTGTCAAACCAATGTTGTATGCCACTTTAGAAAACAATCTCACATAAATTAGTCCAACTTTATCAGTTATGAAGGGAAGTATTGCTGTAAATTTTGATTATGGTAGACATTTCCATTTTAGTAAAACAGAACATTCAAAATACTCTGCTTATAACTGAGTGTAAAATTGATACACATGCCAGTGTGGAGTAATATTTTCTGTTTTCTGGAAACCCAAACACCCACTGTTGTGTGCAGAAACTAGTAAAATCCATCTGCACTTGTATCTACTAAATATACAGTTGTCTTTTTTGGAACAATTTTTTTCTGGGGAGTTTAACATGCTGTACAAATGCCAAAGGACAACAACTGCCCACATACACATTTGAAAGTCAAGGTACTAGGCGAGTCACTAGCCAGTGACTGAGGATAGCTTCTGCATAAGGATAGCTATCAGGACCCAGAACTTCCGGCTCTTTTGGTCATCTTAGACATGTCCTTCAACCTTCAGTACCTTTTATACTGGTTGTTGCACCACTGGAAAAGTTTGTCATGAGCTGAACAGAGCATTCATTTCAGAACTATGGAAAAGAGGAAAAGGAGCTTGCTTTTCCAAGAATGACAATTCAGTGCATTGGAGCTATATACAAACCATCTACACTCTGAGCCCAGTCTCCCAAATTACTATGCATCCGAAGAATATCTGAAATACTGTATTAATAATGAGCTTTCTGTGAAGTTCATCTACCTGCAAGTTCCTATTCTCTATTTGGCCAGCTCAGATATATTACCAGATACACAGGATTTTCCTTCCTGCATCTGTCTAAAGCACATTTCATATAAGAGATTTGTGGACCACGCTCTGAAGGAAGTCCCATGATTCAATATAAAAAATTCTCTTTGTAAAGAGATTCTCTGGCAGGACAGCTGTGCTGTGCTGCTAAATCTGGTTCTTATGTCCTTTGAGAGTGCACGAGGAACCCCCAAGTCAGTTCTGAAAGCTCATAGTATTCCTTGGGAAGAAATGTCTCAATGTGATGAAAGAAAAAAAATTGGAAATGTTTTCTGCTTTACAGTGTTTTTTAACTGTTGGCATTGCCAAGCTGCAACGTAGACATTAGATGAGAAATTTGAGGAAAAAAACCAATTAGAAGGACCAATCATGGGGGGAAATCTACCTGGTTTATTGATAGCTTAGTGTTACTGAGTAAAGACCAGTCTCACTTTGAGGATCTTCAGTTTGCAGGTACAGAGAAGCCATTAATAAATTTACTGATTTTGAGAAGAAATGAAAGCAAATAATTAGTCCACTCTAAACTTTCCTTGTGAAGTAATGTTTTGGAACTAGCAACAGATCATGTATTTCAGTTTGGCATAAACTTCTGAAAATGTAAAGCCTTGTAGACCACATCCTGAATGTATTCAGGCAAATCCCTCACTGAGCAATGCAAATAATTTTATATTTCTATTTGAACTATACATGGAGTACCCAGTCTATCAGACAATGCAGCACTGGGAAAGGTGAGACTTGTGACTTCACTGGTGGGATGCCTTGTGTGACTGAAGTTACATGGGATTATGCAGGATTGGGTTACATAATTTTATATAGATATAAAAAGTTATAAATTTGTATTATATATATTTAAATTTATATTTAACTAAAAATATATATAAAATAAAATATAAACCCTTTAAATAAATGGACTAACTGGGGGTGACTTTTTAAACTGATGACCTTTATGTTTGCTGCACATATTTATTCCCTAAAATTGTGGATGCTGAACTTGAGTAAAATTTGCTGAAATGTTACCTAGTTACTCAATTTGAGTTCAGTGAAGAAACGCACAGTATGTCATGCTAAGAACTAAAAAGAAAAATGAACACCCCACCCCCCCCTTTATTTCTCAAAGTATGAATATATTGCTGTGTACGCAGTTCCCAACAGAGGGATTTCAGTTTTCCTTGGTAGCTTTGCGCACAGCAATATTCTTGTAGCAGTGGAATGAAGGAGGGGGGAAAAGAAGAAACAGTCAGTGTTCTTTGCAGGAACCTATTTCTGTTAGAAAATCAAAATAAATCAGTACAAGTTTGTCTTCAGAAATATGGTTACAAAAAGAAAAGAACATAGTTTCTTCCTGTAAGGCTGTTCTGAGAAATCAAAGCCAAAGCTTCTAAATAGTGAGTTGTGTTTTAAAAGAAGGAAGTAGCTTAATTCAGTTTGAAGAGGAGATGAAGAAATTGTGTATCAAAAGCAGTCTTTTAGTGAGGTCTCTCACAAAAGGACATTTTACTCATGTGCATATGCATTTAAAAGCTACACTATATTGCGTATTCAGGTAAGTATTGAGTAAATAGGAAATGATGAGATCATCTTACATATTCACACAGTTTCACAAAGAGGCTCTTTATAATTGGTGAAAATATTGAGGTTACATCTGCTGTGCTATTCACCCTTCTCCTTGAAATACCTTTATCAATGACTGGGTGGTATTGATACTGAATTTCCTTCCTGATAAACTTATAAGAATATTTTTAATTTACTGCGTGTGGATGAAAATGCCAGACTTAATACCGCAGTCGGATACTTAGCTGCAGCCACAAGTACTCTTTCTACATTCACAAAACTGGCAGATGAAACATGAAAAGGAATACTGACTCTTTAATCTCCGCTTCTCCACCTAAGGCCCAAGGCAAGCTGACAGGGTAACTTCGTTCTGGAAACAGAGGGGTTTTTATTTTTTTAATTCTGGATTACTTTTTCTTCTGCTTTTGAAAACTGTGGGCTATAGGGGAATGAACCCTGCATAGACTTAAAACAAGAACAAGTTTCTTTATCTGAAAAGTTACAGTCCTTGATGCTTACAGAAAGGTCATTTTCAAAACCCTCAGGAAAAATAGCATCACAGCCAGAAAGAGTGCATTAAGTGCCTTATTTGCTTGTAACAGAGACAGTTTTCCATTTATAACAGCTCCAAGGATCAAGTGACTCTTTGAAGTTGTAAGGACTTTTCTATAGATTTTGCAATTAGTGAGCTAGAAGTTTTACATAGTAGGTATCCACAAATTGAATTTTAGCAATGAAAAATATTTAGCAATGTTAAATGATACTTGTTACTTAAACAGAATTAGGAGCTAGATGATAGGAGACTTGTAGACATTTGGTGAGCGATCGTGTGCCATCTCTATACTCCTCCACAAACACTTTGATTTTGGATCTGCTACACAGGACAGGTTGAGGAGGAGGGGAGAGAAGCCAGGACAGTGTGCAAATGCATACTCTATCCACCAGGCCAAAAGTATGGCCTTCACAGCAGATTGCTTAGTCAAGAATGCCACCTTTGCATCACAAAAGTCCCCAGGGGTCATAGTTCTCTACCTCTCCTCGTTGCATGCACTTGCTTACCAGCCCTGTGTGACTTACTGTACCTCAACAGAGCTCTTTTAAGAAAAGTAGAAAGATGCTAATGGCTTAGAAAAAAAAAATACTGGTTCTGTGAGGCTTTAGAAAGCTGCATTTGACTCACAGTATATAACAAGAGAAAACTCTGAGTGCTGGACAGAGAACATCTTTTTTTAGGACAGGGTAGAATGCAGTCTATTGTGTCAATGCCACTGACTTGGCTGCTACTGTTTTATGAATATCAGACAGTAATAACTGCTGGTTTATAAACATAAATTAATCTTTCCCTAAGTTAAGCAGGAAGTAGCAAATCAGGTTCATGAAAGAAAACTACCTTACTGACATTCAAACTCCCACCTAGCTCCTTAATTCACCTGGGATAGTTCTTTTAAGCATATACAGTCACTCTAAAAGTGCCAAGTATGGCAAATTGCTTACTTCTTCAATATGAAATACTGCTTAATCTTCCAGTGTAGGTATGTTACATACATAAATACCTGATAAATTAGACAAAATTAAGTATCAAAAACCCTGCAGAAAAAAATAAAGAGCCTTAATTAAGCATTTAGAAAAAATTGAAACCTTAAGAATCTTTATAAAGCAAGCAATATTTTTCCTGCCTCACTTTACAGAAAAACCTATGTTAAAAGTGGTCTGAGTTAAACTGTTAAAAAATGTGGATTCTTGTAAGGATCAAAGTTTGTAACTTGCGAAGTGAGGAAAATGAGGAAAGCCTTGTATGGTGCTCATTTCATATCTAGCTAGGGAAGAAAACTGAGTAAATAGTGAAAATAATTTGGAAAAACATCCTTGGATTTTTTAACGTGCCCTAACCCCAGGACTGGGAGTATTCCAGCCCTCTGAAATTTCCTAGTTTCTGCTAGAGACTCTACCTTTGTTTGATTACAAATTATCTCAGATAAGGACCAGGAAGATGTTCTTTCTTTTTTTTTAAAGCAATCCTGTGTTACCAGTTTACATGACATCAGTCCACAGCAGCAGTACAAATTTATTAAAACCCAGAAAACCCACAAAAAAAGTATTTCCGACCACTAAGGACAAATCATCATATCCTACTTGAACAAGAGAGACACTTTTTTTCTCCTTTCCTTTCACAATGGCTGTAACATACCACTTGCCCATGACCCCTCATTAAAAATGACAATTTGATAATTATACATAACCATAACTATTATAGGAATATATAATTCTAGGAAAGATGTTTATTTCAAAACATTAGGTAGCTATTGATCAAATATAATGACAGAATTATGATATATAATTCAATGTAGCACTAGATGCACTATTCAATGGAAGCTTATGGCATGCATATCTGAAAACTTTTCTGTTGCTTCTATAGATAAAATTGATGTTAATTAACTAGATCAGATTATTTTATGACAAACTGGATTGAAAAATGAACAGTAGATTTGTTCTACCTAGGATTTTCTACATTTTCTTCTTTCTAACCTTTTCTTTCCCTCATGATTCGTCTCTCTCTCCATGACTTCAATCGTGCCATAAAGTGATTTCCTTCTGCTAATATTGAAACAGTCATTTAGAAACCCAAGCCTACTTTGAACACCAACTTCAGACAGAACTTCCATTATCATTAGTGAACTCTTTGTTCAAACTGTAGGGGAAAATGAAATCCCAGATCCAAATTTTGCCCTTAGCTACTAAAACTCAACATCAGACGAGAAATTTGGCCCTGCTCTCTCAAGAAACTTAAATCTGTACTCCATCTCTTCCCTAACATTAATGTTCATCATATGACAACCAATGTAAGATTAATGACTTTAGAATGTAACCCTTTCCATGCTAAATATATCAGCAGACTATATATAAATATCTCCTACAAATAGGAAAAGAGGTGGAAGATTCACAGAAGCAGATTGGCAGCAATATTAATTTCATTTTTTAATTACTTAGGTTAAAGATGGTCTGTTTCAAGGGACAGGATCCCATTAAACATGTTTTCATTTCTGGTGTAAGAGTCCTTGTTTGGATGCTTGGGCTGAGTGAAATGAATGGTTTTCTCAGCCTGATCTCCAGCCTATTCTTACAGCACATGGTGGCACGGCACAATGGATGTTGTTCAAACACCCTCTCACCACCATAGAGATTCATCGTTATCTCATGTCTGGCAGTAAACAACATTTGAAGCATACTGTCCCTTTATACCAGAGGATTTGTAAAAGGTAAAGAAAAGGAAACAAACCAAAACTTTCTACCTTTCTTCACAAGCCTTAAAAAGATATCTTTCATTGACAAAAAACTCCAAAACACAACCTTTTAAAATAAAAATAAAAGAACTTTGAATCTCAGAACCAATACTTAGCTATCTGCAAACATTGTGGACAAAGGCTTCAGGTGCTTGGCAGGGCATTCCTCAAAGCCCATTGAGCCAAAACCTTCACAGCAGCACACTCACTTTAGAAGTTATTAGGCATGAAAACCAACATGGACCCACCACTGGCCAGATGATTCACAGACGGCAAAGCCACAGGTGATTTATGCAGGTCCTTTCAAACAAGTGCTAATAAGACCTATTGCCACACTGTCACACATTTGATATATGTTACACAGTTTACTGACACTATTTTCATATCCTTCTCACTTTGAAAACTGTCTCCCTCAGAGACACAAGGTCAACTGTCCAGACCTTCTAAAAAGAAAAAGAAGCAAAAAAATCCCACAGCACAAACGTGTTTCTAAAAGCCCTGCCAAGATCTGCAACAGTTTAATCATACCTTCATATGGTGACATTTCAGGATGGGGTATTCACAGCCTTGTAAGCTACAAACAAAATCCTTAATCTACCCTTGGATTTTCAATGGACCAACACACTTTCTGTTTTAGACTACAAGGTGATGGACAATTCTGGTCTCAGTAATCTTGGAGCAAACCTCAGCAACAAAGGTAAAAAGACATGTGATCAAAATAGTTTTCTCCTTTTTTTAAAAAGGCATACATTTACATCCTGTAGCAAAAACTCAGCACAGAAATAGTTTAGTGGACAAACTGAAGATGAAACTACTGGAGGTGTACAATAAAATCATTTATTCCCATGGCTTTGCAGTTTAACATATGCTTCTGCATATTCTACAAGAATAATACCAAAGTATAGAGTCATCTTTGGGGTCAGAAATTTTGAGCACAAAGAGACTTTAAAAAATAAAGAAAATAATTAATGGAGTAACAGGAAACCCCAGAGATTACGAGCAGACGTCTTTATAAAACCTCATTGCAGTAGCTGTACCTATACAGCTGGTATTGCACACATGCTTTAAAAGCAAAAATAGGAGAAGAGTTTCGTTGCAAATTTCAGCAGACTGTGAGCTATGGAAGACTTACAACCAAAAGCCTGCAAACTGAAATGTGAATGTACCAAATCAGTATTGCATTAGATTTGATTTGAAGATGAAATAACGTCAGGAATTAAGTTAAAGGGTTATAGATGCAGAGTATATCTGAGGCATCCTGCAAAATAACTATATATATTGGTAAGCTACAGAAGGTAAAATTCTGCAATTAGGTTCAGCAGCTAGCGATTTACATATTTACAGATCTGGCTTGGTAGAGTTTTCTGGTTTGTTTACTATCCAAAAGATATGATGCTTCTGGTAAATTTTTATCTACTTTACATACAGAAAATATTTGTCCAATAGTATACAATTTGCATGTGAAAAAAATTGAGGCACAAAATATCACAAAGATTAGAAATTTATTGGCATTGAAAATGATATCTGAGTATTCATATGGATAATTAGAACACCAAATGTAAGTAGTGGTATAAATTCTTATCTTTCAAGGAATGAACCAGCCATGAGTTAAGAGTGTATTACAGAGAAAACAAGGGTGCAAGGTGTGCATAACTGCATACTTCAGAGGGTTTTCCCCCTTCTTCTAAAGTATCTTTGGTTTTGGTCCTTTTAGTACCTTTGACTATGGTCAGAAAGCAGACAAAGACATTAAACTAGACAGGCCAACATTTTGTGTAACCCAAAGAAGCATTTGCAGGAGCAAATACAACCTCTCCAAGATTTCAGAGCATGACTAAAAGACATGACACATCCACATGCTTGGGTAAGTGTACATCTCTTAGGATTCATTAGGGCTGGAAAACTAATCCTAGGCATGTGTTAAAACCAAAGCCCATGATTGTTTTTTTTCCTTTCATGAATCAAAAAATGTTTTCTTTACATGCTTCCATTCTTCCAGTTTCTTATCTCCTGTTCTCTCATCTTGCTCTATCATCCCTATCTCCAGTCAAAAGGATAAGGATGCCAGTGTCCAACACAGAAATATTTGCTGGCCCATGCTATGGACAGAGAGAAAGACTCTGCAGAAGGTCAGACCACCACTTCTGCAGTACTTTCAATCAAAATACCCTAGGCTGTCATCAGGATGCCAGGTGGACTTGGTTTAAGAAATAGCTAAATCCCTGACATTCTAACAGCGTAATTTAGATCAATCTTGCTTTTTAGTGATGATAATAAACTTGTACAAACATGAGATTCATTTGTATATTTTAGCATTTTATTTCATTCCCTGAATGTAAAACCTGACATTGGAATCAGTTTGATTTTTTTGCTTATTGAAGATATTAAGCACTACAAGAGCATTGAAATTTCGATCTGATTAGGATAAAAATTCCTCAGGATCAAAACACTTCTTTTTTTCCCCCTACAGTTTTACTAATTGTGAGCTACTTGACATTGCAGAGTTATTCCACAGCATGATAGCAAAATATGTGAAGTATTTTACTGCTAGAAATTATCAACTCATTCTATTTGTTTTTCATGTGTTTGAGGTTATTAAGAGAATAAAAAATTATAACTCATGTGCATAAGTTAAAAGGGTTAGTTCAGCTACAGCTGGTAGGCAAAACCACTAAGCAATATTTTGTACAGCAATATAATTTTTCCACTGAACATACATAAAAGAAATCATGAATATATAACTGATTTAAAAGCAGACTGAGGGGGTAATATTCCTTGAAAAATAGGGGAGCCATGAAAAAGGTGAATGTAGAATAGTTTATTTTCAGAAAGGCTGGATTATTCTTACCACTGGAAACCAGATAAAGTAGATCAGAGGGATTGCTACCAAACATACTCATCAGAGACCTTTGCTTTATGGGAAATGAACTGCCCTGGCTCACTGTTCCTGAGGAATTGTATTTCTTATACCTGTAAATCAAATCCTGAAGAAAGAGGATAATATTTTCTGAGCAATGTCTGAGGACAACAGTATCTTTCTTGTCAGTGTCAGGTTTCTGAATTTAGACCTCAATTAGGATTCCAAAATGAAAAAGCACATATCATATACCAAACCAAATCAGTATATGCTGGTGGCAGTCTTCTTACAAGAAGTTTATTAATTTTGAAATGGTGGCACGTTATCTTATATTTGCCCAAAAATATGTATATGGTTGCCTTCAGAGGTCTTCCTTGCTGCTCTTAATGGCCTTCACTGAACAGTAACATCAAGTACTTGAGTTCAATGAAGACCATTAATTTTTTCCAATTAAATGGAAGATGTAAACTCCTACAGCATATGGCAACCACTCATTTTAAAGTGAGATGTGCTTCTTAAAAAGGGCTGTTGCAGACCTCTGAATGATAGCAGTGTCAACAAAAGGGAAGCACTTATGTACAGGATAGTACTTCAGAGAGCAGCATCAATTGCCTTTGCTGAGTTCTACAGACAGCACTAAGACCTGATACTACAGTAATTTTATTAATCTGCTTGATTTCTAGTATTGATTTGACATCAAATGTATCCTGCTAGCTTTAAGAACAGAAATATTTGTCATTGATGTCATTGGAACAAGGGCAGTTCTACTCATTCAGAGACTCATGGCTTGGTGAAAGTGTATGAACTGCCTGATGCTTGACACACAGTTCAGTCCTGCAGTGCTTCTATGCAGAGATAAGTAAATAGAGAGCATCCTATAACATTCCCCATTCTTACAAGTGGCAAAGTAGAACAGCAGGCCTGAGGGGTCCTTCTAGGGTGTTAGTTCTAGATGCATAACCTAAATGCATGAAACGTAAAGCATTCAATTACAGCTCTTTCATGCCACATATCCTAATGAAGAGCTCTGTTACACAGAGCTAGGATTAGAGATCACGTGAGAGCCAGGGTACTGCCAGACCTGTAATTTTTGAGAGTTTGGATTCAAACACAAGTTGTTTCAGCTTAGTCAGTTTCTGTGCGTTAGCTGAGCTAATGGCTGGGCCATGATGCTGGATGGTGCACTGGTTGTTAGAAGAGAGAACATTTTAACTATGATTTCTCTGAGAGAGAGACTTGATTTATGGTAAGTGATATCTGTCATGATTCTACCAGCAATTTGTCCAACAAACATAGTGAAGATGTTCATTTTCATGAGAAGTTTCCCAAACTTGTGAAACCATGAAGCACTATAAAGTGGGAAACAGATTAATACAGTAGAAGTTGTAACACCAAACAATTGACTGAGAGATTTGTGAAAAAGCGTGATCAGTCAAAATTTGAATGAAACAAGATAGAGGCAACAACCATAAACTTTTTATTTTGGTTTAAAAAAACCTGATGTTTCAGTAGCTTTTGGTATCATGCCATATATGATTGTGTTGCTATGTGTGTAGGCATATATACAGTTAGAGTATAAATGTTGTTTTATTAATTCATGAGGGCATCAAGGTATAACTAACATAAATCCCTAAGTAGAAATCTTGACCGCACTGAACCTAATGGAATTTTTGCTATTCACTTTACCCAGGCTAGAATTTTAGTCAATAAAAAATTGCTTTTTTTTTAGGGCATAATCCCCATATACAATGAAGCCAATGAAAGCTTTTCCACTGACTGTATCTGACCTTTCATTAGGGCAGTAGTTCCCTCACAAAAGACTGCTATAGTCTTGCAGACCTTCTTCACCATTATACTTGTTATGGGCACATTCCTGAAACTGCTTTTGTCTTCTTTTATCTGAGATAGATTTAACAAGGCCTGCTTTTCAAAGTTTTAATGGGCTGCTATGATCTGATGCCATCAACACCCCTCTTGATTTTTTTCTGTGCAATTTTGTGCAACATTTTCTTCTTTGCTTGTTTTCCTCTTTGATGTCTTTGAATATCCTGGATGAGACGGCAGGATGTAGTGGTCTTACTTTTTCCTTATTTTTTTTTGTGTGATATATTGTCCGTGAATAGGCAGAGTAGTAGTTTTATTTGTGTTTTTTTTTTTTTTTTACCCTTATATCTACCACTGCGATTTGGGTTTCTTCTTGTTATAATAATTAAAAATTATTTTATTTCCTGTAAAAATGAACCAAAATGTTTAGTTGCATTCTGAAGTCCTCCATCAAATACAACCTTTACAGTTTGCTGCTTTCCTAAGTCCTGCTTCTATTTTCCACTAGTGCTTTCAAACCATTACTTTAGTATCCAGTTCCTCTTTAAAATATTGACTTTTTGGTTTGTTTGTTTTTTCCCATTGTGCTCTCAAGCAATTATTTCCTGTATTGTACTGGCTAATATCCTGTGCTGTCTATTTTGAGGAACTGTGGTTCTGCTGGGTTTTACCTTCTACAGCCAGTATGTGCCAGTTCACGAATTTTAGCTCCAATTTTAATTTTTACTAGACCAGGAGGATTTTCTCTTTCTAATTTGATTTGAATTTGATTTTCTTGGATTGACAAGTTGCTAGGAAGAGTTTTGGGGTTTTAGGATTCATTTCTCTTAGTTTTTAGACATTGTTTTTTAAATGCTAGAAAATCAGACATCTCTCAGGGCAAAGATATGAACCACTTCAGCTTCTGCAGGACTTATATTGGGCAGGCATTCTTCCTCAGTTATTCCCAAGACTAATTTAAACTAGATTTTTCATACAGAGCATGAGTTTGAACATGAAAAGACAAATGCAAAGTCCTGTATCTGGGATGGACTGATTCCCTGCAATGTTACAGGCTCGGGACTGACTGGCTGGGTTGTTACTTTGTGGAAAGGGACGTGGGAGTCTGGGTGGACAGTATGCTAAGCATGAAGCGGCAGGGCTGCACCAAAAAGTGTATAGCCAGTAGAGCACAGAAAGTCATTATCCCCCTTCTCTCAATTGCATCTGGAATCTAATTTTAGGCTCCTACCATAGGAAATATAATGATAAACTTCAGTAAGCTCAGTAGAGGTTTGTCAAAATACACAAGGGCTGGTGTACTTGCCCTGTGAGGAAAGGCTGTAGAATCAGGCTTGTTCAGCCTGAAGAAGAGGTGACTTAGGGGAACCTAGCAGCATACGTGCAAGGAGGCCCTTGCAAATATGGAGCCATGAGCTGCACAATCAAAACAGGGAAATTACAAGTGGGTAGAAGGAAAAAAAATCCCCACTGCGAGGATAACTAAACCTTCATTAAGATATTGGAACAGGGCACTCAGAGAAGTTGTGGAAAGTCTGACCTTAAAGTTTTTCAACATCAACTAGGAAAAGTACTAAAAAATTTGCTTTGAATCAGTGTTGATCCCGTTTTGAGCATTAGGTGGGACTAGATAATACTTCAGAGTTACTTCCAGCCTAAATGATTCTATGAATATCTTTTTCCTATGAGCCAAAACTACACATAAAAGATATAATAAGCTTCATCTATTGAAAAAAAAATTAGCTCAGCAAGAATAATTATGCTATAGCCACAGAGTCAAGTTTGGAACCCCACTGCTGGATGTTGATAGCAGGAGAAAGTCCCTGTGTTTATAAAGTTGGCTTTATAATCAGCTAAACTGGACACAGAGAGCAGGAACATGGTAAGGTGAAGCGATTTTCCAGAAGTCATTCCTATCTCCAGAGTCTCTTGTGTCCTAGTCCAGTGCTTATATACTGGACCACGCTGCACTTGTACTGTCTGCATAGATCTCTAATTTTTCTGAAGATGAATGTTTCATAGAGCATATTCTATTTCAGAGAGAAGTGGTCATTCAGAAGATTAAGGTCTTTTTTAAATGGGATGTTCATCTATGCTAGGTGATACGTTAAGTCTGAGTCATAAATATCTTTTATTTCCTTGGTCAGATAGTGCAGTGGAAGTGCAACTTGTCATTTTTGACTTCCAGTTTCAAGAGCACCAAATAAGTTTCTGAATTTGTTACTTCATTTCTCAGCAACTGACATATTCTCCTGGGTATTTAATGCTCAAAATGTAAATGATGCAAAATTACTTTGTTTATCCTTTTGGATAGTTGATTTTATTTTTTTCCTGCAGAAATATATCTAATCTGACCTTCTTATGCTGAATGTACTTTACATTCTAGAAACTTCAGGGATTATTTGAAAGGTTTACAAAGCTTGGTACTGCTGTTCACTGCCACATGTTATTCTAGAAATTGTCCTTGTTCTCCTGCTTTCCAGTTGCAGTTATCCTCTTATCTTCCCTTGCAGATCAAGCAAGGTAATTTGGGACTAAGCATTTCATACTTCCTTCTATTGGAGTCATATGGTTTTGTTCAATCTAATTAAATGTGGCTGCATTTGGGCTGCTGCCCTTTTATTATGAAATGCTAGTAAGACTTGGTGCAGGGGAAGAGGAGTTTTTCAAATCTGTGACTCTGAATTTAAGAAGCATTTTGCAGATAGTCTTCAACATTAAGAAAAACACAAAAGTAAATCGTAAAAATCTCAGTCAGTCACTGAAATGTCCAAAGAATTATCTGGTTTCACTGCATACACAGATAAATTAGAGATTATGGGCATAAGTCTTTTTTCACACCAGGGTAAATCAGGAGCCCTATCACTGAAGTCAGCAGATCTCAACAAGAAAAGAATTAGGCCCTATGACTTTTAATAAGAGGAATACAAAGAGTTTAATTACAAGGAATCAAACTAAACCTCTCTTCCTCCATAGACAGACATTGCACATATTCTCTGGTAAGGTTTGTCTTTCGTAATATTTTTATACTTCTGTTATTCCTATCCTAATCAGATACTGCCTGTGTGCAAATAACAGGGACTTTGATGCTATAAGGATGGGGGCCATTTAGATGTTAACACATAGGGTGGTTAAAGCACTAGTAGAGCTGCAGCTCGGTTCTGTATTGAAAAATCTAGTGAAATCCTAATTACACTGCAGTTTTGCTCTCTATGTTATGACTCAGAAAAAAAACCCTCACAGGAGGAGTTCATATTCTGTGCCAGGGAGGGAGTTTCTTGCCTAAGCAATACCTCCTTGAAGGATTAAAATAATGTACAGCACATGTAAATGAACAGCTGCCAGAAACTCTGCTAATACAAATATAATGCTTTATTCTCACATACATGAATGATCTTCTGTGTCTATAAAAAGACTTGAAAATAAATCATACAAAACATTATATTTGAGACATCCTCTATGAAAACCTGTGGCAAAAAATGCAGGTGCAAGAGAAAGACACCATTTGTGGAATATAAATAATACTTCAGGAACAATCAAGTGTTGAACTAGATTACTTTGACAAAAATGGAAGTACTTACAGTCTAAGTGACTATGTCTGATGCCTTCCACATCTTCAGCATGAATGAAATGGTAACATCTCTTTCCTACAATATCTACAGGGGTCAGATCCATGTAATCACTAATCCTAAAAAGGAAAAAGAATATACAGCCTATAATTCAAGAAGGAAAAGAATAAAATTGCTGTCAAATGACTCATAAACTGAAATCTGCTCAAAAGTTTTTTCACCACTATAGCTATTTGAATAGAATATCTGTACAAAGAAACACGGCCTTAAAGAGAAAAAAAAAAGAAAAAAGGGAGATTTTTTAAAAAAAAATACAACTGAAAATTGTTTTATCCATTTAAATAAGTGGAAAATTAAATTCTAGTGTATATTCTCCCAGTAGCATAACACCAAGACAATATAATTCCATGGAATTGCAAAGCATTAGTGACAATCCAAAATCCTCATTAAAAGACTAAGATGATTCAAGGTTACATAATAAAGTAGAAACATGTTATGTTTATACCAAATGATTAGAGACACATTTCATTTCAACAGATTGGTCTTCTATTGGGTATATTCATGAAAAAGCTCTTCAACCATTTCTTGGCACCAAGTCCAAACTGATATTTCAAGGGATATAATTTAAATGCTGAGACACACAGATGCCTCAGGGTGTTATCTTTTTTAGTCTAATTCATTTGGGAGCTCAGCTTTCACTCTGGGCCCTTTCAACTGGGACTTTGTTGTTTATTGCACATGGAAACTTCAAAATCTATTCTGCAGACCTTTGTGTGCATTAGACCATGTGCGTGCCTGTGTGCTTGTGTCTCTGTGTGTGTAAACTTGTATCAAGGTGTCAATGTCCTTAAATGCAATACAGAAATTAAAACAGAAATTGGAAAATGTTTTGCTCACACAAACATTTAAAAGTGTGTCTGTTTTCTAGACATAGAGTAATTTTTTTAGGGTTTGAAATAATCTGTAATGATTTGGGTTAAACCCACTTTGCAATTTTCAGATATAGTCATCATCCATTTAAGGGAGTGTAAAAAACACTAAACATCTTGATATAACCAGATTGCTGAGATAACTGGAGTGTGATCCTGGGGCAGGCCTAAAGCACAAGCCGAACTGTGTGGGTCTGAAGGGTTTGCCGCAGGCAGAGGGGGTGGACACTGCCACTGATGCACTGATTAGCAGAGCTGGTTTTGCCTGGGTGTCTGAAGTAGGGAGAATGCAGACTGGAAAGACTGAAGGCGAATGGATGCATCAGACAATACCAAAGCAGCACTGGTGGATTAAACCCAACTAAAACAAAATCCATGAAACAACAAACATTAAAAACTTCACAGGCCATGCAGGTGGACTCAAATTTACTTGTAAATTTGTCAAATAAGGTTTAGCACAAACAGCTTTCTCCCATGTTCTTGCAGAACACGTCGAAGGATGTGCCCCTTCAAACAACCGCCTAGTAGTTACAGCACTTAACAAAACATGGGATACCCACCTCGGGATATCTGTCTAATGTTTATCACAAACTACAATTGAAAAGCACCTCTCCTCCATTCTTGGGGAGGACACAATTCACCAGGATAAAGACAAATCTGGAACTGTGGCAGCAGAACTCCCTATCCCTCTGTCTGAGCTCCTCCACTTTGGTTGCACAGCGAATTATTTGCCAGAAAGACAAAGGACATGGGATATCTGCCCACTGATAAGAAACTCCACCAGAGGGAAGGGAGCCTGAGATTTAAACATTCTTGTCCGCCGTGTATTATCTTTTATGCTAAACTAAGTGAATAAATATCCATGGTGCAGGAACCAGAACTGAGGTTTCTCCTCTCATGTCTACATTGACCTCACTGGTACAATTTGCTGTTTCTTCTCTGGCCCAAGAGTTGTGTGTTTACTCTGCTTTAAGATACTGGAACAGGCTCCCTGGAAAAGTGGTCACTGCACCAAGCCTAGAACTGTTCTAGAGTTCTAGAACTGTTTGGACAATGCTCTCAGCACATGGTGTGATTTTTGGAGTGTCCTGCACAGGCCCGGGAGTTGGACTTGATCATCCTGGTGGGTCCCTTCCAACTCAGCATATTCTACGATAAGATCAGGGAGAGAAAATCCCACCCTGCCAGTCTAGTAGAAAGAGGCAATCTCCAGGCAGGCCACTGCCCTGTGGTGTTTCCAGGCTGTGAATGCTACAGCTCACAGGGCTAACACGGAAGATGATCATTCTGCTTCCCACTCTGGTAAATATTGCTCAATTGGATTTTGTTTCTCTGCAGCATCATGTTTATGTAAACTCTTCACAGATAAAAATTAACACACACAGCAAGGCAACTGGGGATGAAGATTTACAATCCTTTAAGTTTAAGGTTGCGCCAGAGGAGCTTTAGATTAGATACCAGGAAAAAACTTTCCACCAGAAGACTTACCAAGCATTAGAATGGGCTTCCCAGGGAAGTGGTTGAGCCCTAAAGGTATTTAAAAGATGTGTAGATGTGGCACCTAGAGACAGGTTTAGTGGTGGGCTTGGCAGTGTTTGATTTAGAGTCAGACTTGAGGATCTTAAAGGTCTTTTCCAAACTAAATGACTCTATGATTCTATAATCTTACAGAAAAGACGTTTCAAACAGACATATGAAGGACATAGAATTTTTTAATGAAAAATGTGGAAGAAGAAGGAGATGTAAGTGATGTTCCATGATAAGCAATGACATCAAAACCAGAAGCAAAATAAATTACATCAAATAGGACACTCATGCTTATATCAAAGGTACTAAAGATGGAAAAGAAATAATTTGTATGGAGAAAGTGAAGTACATATGGTGTATCTTAGAGCACTTGTTAGGAGACAGATCTTGTGGCACCCAAGTCCTTTGACAAAACAGAGTAATGGGATGACTAGTAAGAACTTGGTTCTACTGAATACACAGACCTCATCCTGTAAAACATAAGCATAGGCTTATGTTTGAGCATATCAGTTGTTTCACTGACTTACAGGACTGTTAAGATGATTCAAATTTAAAGGTAGGTATATGGTACAGTGCTCTGTTGAATTAGGAAGAAATTGTGCACACATTTGTAGACTTGAGGCTCTCTACACAAGACTGTTTCTGCATATCTGCAGGAACTATTGACAACCACTGTATGGCTAGCAAGCCAAGCCTCTTCCATGTGCTTATTTCCTTTTGGGCACACATTAGCAGATATGGCTGTAGCAGTCCACATTAAGCTGGGCTACAAGCTCTCTCCAGATGGTCTCCAATCCTTAGCAGTGGACTCTGAAAACACACAGACTGATGCTGTACTCTAGCAGCAGTCTCTTTCTTTTGCTTCTAGTTATTTATCACCGTGGGACGTGATTTGTCCTCTACAGGTGCTTTTCACACTCCACTGACTAATAAAGAAATTTTAGACTATTTTAGACTAGATGGTGAAGTTCAGATGACACGAATCCTACATTTGCAAAATAGACATAGATTAACATACCACATTTTAGGAAACAAAATTTTACATCCATATTTTACACTCTCAAAGCAAAATATTAATTGTTAGAAATAGCCAGTGTACTAGCTAATAGATTTTGTCTCAAAGGGAAGCTGACTGTCGACCAGCTTGTACGCTGAGTCCAGGATTCTGGTGCAGATCTCTTAATTCAGAGGAAAGTAACAAGAAGCACCCAAAGACTTGAGTAATGTCACTCCTGCTCACTGCTGTTGCAAGCAGGCAACCACTTGGAAAACTAGGAGTACTATTGATCTCACCCCTGCTGATCCAATGGTCCACTGTGAGCATTCATTTCAGTTAAGTGGCATGGCTTCTGCTCTATACTCCCTGCAGCTGCCAGTAACTCCCCATTGCTCCATAAATAGTGCTTACAGCTTGCCCAGCATGAATCCATTTTTCTCTGTTTTCATCAATGTTGTGCTTGCTTTACTGTGGCACCACAAAGAATTTCCTGGCTGCCTGCAAGTACCAGGAGTCAAGCCCATATATTCAGAATGGGATACTTATCTCCTTTTCTACAGTCCCAGAAGTGAGATCCCAACTTCCCTGACTCAGAGAATGGCCTTGGCAAACGCCCAGGTAATTAATCTGACAGCTTCAATCAGCTGTTCAGTTAATGCTTTCCCATTTTCCGTTTTTTATCATTCTCCCAGTTTTTAGAGTCATATTCTGCTTTGTACCTGCTATGAAATCCAAGCCCTGTCAACCTTATTCCATTTTCCATGACTGGAAATCCCACTGCCTCAGTGAGCTCACATTCACCTCCCAGCACTGGCAGAAGTTTTTCTATTACTTTATAAGAGTGACAGAGGGGCTTAAAGTGGAACTCTTGCAACATAAATTCAAGCACCATCATATGTATTCTACATTAACATATGAGATAAAATCTATCACAAATAAGGAAAAGTAGCTTTATAATGTTGCCTTTTCCTTAAATGAAAAACATTAAAAAGCTCAACACTTGCTTGCTTGCTTACTACAGTTTACCACATGATATCAGCCTTTTCTATGTGATTGCCAATCAGTGCCCCTCATCTGATGCATTTTACAGTTTTCAGGGATGCCTTTCTTAGGCATTTGAAAGTTTTATTGTTGCATGAATGTAAAGGGAAGGTTTAAGAAAAATGTTTAATTAAAAAAACCCCCACAAAACATAGACAATTTAGGGCTGATAAAAATGCCAGACTGTCAGCAGAGAAAGCATAAATGTTTCTAACTTTGCCTAAAAATTCTTATCATACTTGACCAGATGGGATAGTTCATTTTTCACATCCATTTGACTCCTGGCTTTTTTATGAAGGTTGCCAATGAAGGTAACAGAAAGTGCAGGTGATTTTGCTAAAAGGAAATCTCTTCATTAGGAACTAGATAGGTACCAGCAACTCATTTCACACAGGCTTTTGAAAAACTGCAGCGGTGGCAGCTTTCCATTACTACCTACGTAGGTTACAGTGAAACCAAAGACTAAGGCAAAAGTTTTCCTCTAGATCCTTCTCCTAATCCCCAGAGCTCTTTCACTAGCTGGCAGATTGTACAGAATCTGGATTCTCACAGAGTAGACTCACAGGTAAATAGCCCAAACTTTAATACTGTTATCCACTTTCTCTGTAACCTTGTGCAAGCCACTTTCCATGAAGCAGTTTTTCCAAGCTTAAGAATGAGGATAATGTATTCACTTTTAAATAAAGCTTTGGAAGTTTAGATGAAGTGTTCTCTCTAATAGGCAAGTAATATTGTAGCAGTTCAGCAGTGTGACAGCAAAGACAACCTCATAACTGAAATCCAGGATTATTTTAAATTGTTTAAGACCCAGATTCAACAAAATATTTGAGTTTATCCTGTTTTATAAAAGTTTATATTGATGTTCTGTCTGGATCATAGGTATTCCACTATGATTGAGCAATTATGGTTGCTCACATCAGAGAGCTTTCACTCATTTTACGATATGCCATGGTTCCTGTCAGAAGAAAAGCTTGCCGTAGTAATATTGTTCGCTCCACTTTTTGATGTAAGTCCTCTAGGCAAAATTACTTCTGGCTCTATTACCTTCCTTCTTCCTTTCCAGCCATACCTCAGATTTCCATCAATGACCCAGACTTCTTACTACTTATCTCTTCCTTCTCAGATATACTCACTCTGCTCTAAATACCCATTCCCTGGATTTTATATTTATTTTTCAGAGCCCTGAGGCCTTAATGGTCTTGACCAGCCTCCCTCCCTTGGGCCTTCACCCTGCCCAAAGCCCAGAACCCTATGTCAGCTCTCTGGGGCTTCCCCCATCCCTCCCATAGCCCAGACCCCATGTCAGCCCCGAGGCTGTCAGGCCCTGTCAGTCTCCAGGGACTCACACCCCTGCCCATCCATGTGCCCTACTGACCCAACCCCAGCCCATGCCACTGCCTGTCCCCAGGGAGGTGCCTGGGGCTGGGGCTGCCCGGGGCCCCCTCAGCTGCACTGCTGCCCTTGGTGGTGGTGGGATGGGCACTGGCTGCCAGGTCCTGTCCTGACACACCACCATCAGGAGCCCCTGATGCTACCAGCATCCAGCCCCCACAGAGCAGGCAGCTGAATTTAAATCCTATCTTTCACCTTCAGGGATGGTTTGTTGCTATCACATCGAACGAGGCCCCCCCTCTCCCAACTCTTCATCACCTGTTCCCATTTCACTGCTGTCTTTCCCAGTATGCCCTTAACCAATTTTATCCTACAGTTTTCCCACCTCCAACTGCAACAGATCCCACCTCTCTAGCCTACTATCTAGGCCATCTGTGCTTCTGTTTCATTAAACACTGAGCATGATGTGCTGTTATCTGCAAATTAGTTCAAAAATGAAAAACTTTAAAACTTCAGACAGAAAAACTTGTGGAGAGGAGGATGGGGGAGCATAAGGACAGGCATACAGGTCAGACCAACGTCTGTCTAGTCCCAAATCTTGACTCTGAGAAGGGCAGTGAAGGATTATAAAAAAAGCAGAAAAAGCTTAGAGGAATCTTTTCTGGTCTATCTTCCTCTATTCCAGCAAGGCATGCTGCAAATTATAGTTTTTAATTTGCTTTACCCTCTCAGAATGTAATGAAAATGAAGGTGGCGATGATGAGAGTGAATTCAGTGCTCTCATACAACACCAGAACAACATTGCAGGAGCCACAAATTTCAAAACTTCTTGCCAAGCTCATGGAACAAAGAATACACACAACTAAAACAAAGAAAAAAGGAGCTAAAAGCTGTACCTATTTTCACAGTAAATGATATTGAGGTCCATATTCACACGAGTGACAAACATGTGGCAGTCAATCCTGACTTCATTAATTGTAGGAGGTGGCAAAGCATGAGCAACGACAACAAGTCCCATGATTTGGCTGGGTACTGTCCGTCCATGTGACAGTGACACTCTCAGACGTAACCGGCCTGTTATATGAATCACCTGCAAAATAAAAACAATAAAAGATACCCAGTGAATTCTGAATGCTACTGTGACGTCAGTTTCTTTTACAGGATAGCATTACCATTCCCTACAGGTCACTTAAATGGAGCCTAAAATTGTACTAAGTAGCTGTCAGTATTAGTGTTAAGCTTATTAACATTGGCTGTCAACATGCCCCATACCTCCTCATGGCAAAAGGAAGAATATAACAGGCAAATGCTTCACATTCACCAAAGAGAAACCTAGGGATTTCTGTGGTATTGATTTTTTGCTGTGGTGATCGTTACAGGAAGAAAGAAGATAACAACAAAGTAGAAATTCAACAAGAGAAATAGTGGGATAAAACTGAAATAATGAAGTTGGAAATTAATAAAATAATAATTTTATAATGTTTGGAGATTGAATATGAGACAAAAAGATCAGCAATTTTGAAACTTATTCAGAATGCATTTCATTGAATTGGTAGTCACATACACCATGGAGGCAACTGTTCACTGCCTGAAATGTCTTCTTTGTTGTTGGCAATTTGAGAAGCAACAGCCTACAAGTGATCTATGAGCTCAGCTACAGGTTGGTCTTCTTGCATCCACAGCAAACGCTTTTAAGAGCTTTGCCAAGTGACTGTGTATGTATGGAGAGATGCAGAGGTGGTAATTTCTTCTATATTCACAAGATAATGCCAGAAGATGCCTGGGAGATCCAACTGTACCCCTGAGAATTTCACCCTCATTCTAAGAATGCTGCCTGAAATAGAGTAGATTGAAACTCTGTGAAAAAAATAATCCACCACTTCCAGTTTCACTCCTTCAGGAGTTCTGTGGATAAATTAAGGGGTTGTTTTTTCCATTAAAAGAATATAAATGCAGCATATAAAAATGAAAATTCCTGTATTCATGGATAAGAAAGCCATAAGAACTGCCAGTTGCCGGGTCTCCCAGATTTTCACCCTGTTGTCTTACAATATGAGCATTAAGAGAAGGCTTCCAAGAGATGAGGGCCCCTTTCACTTCCATCCCAGACTCACTACCCAGAGGTCAGCAGAGATGTTGGTTGATACCAGGGGCACCAGAGAAGGTGACAGGAATGGGGTGTAGTTATAAGTGCACTGATACTCATCTCACAAAGATAGCAGACAAACTCCTTTCTTCTGATCTTAGATTGATTGCTAATAAAAAGTGAGAGAGAAGAAAATTTTTCATTTATAAGACTGCAAATCACAAAGTACATCCAAATTCAAAACTAATTCATGCTAGCAAATCTGTGATCTAAGCCTTGAAGTTTGTTTCTTTTTTAAAATCTAATCATCAAAGTATCTCCTTTCACCATTATTTTACATTTTGACCCTCGCCAGTGTGGTGAATCTGAATGAGGAAAGTGATTAGCTGCTGTGTTTGTCCATTTCAGTTGCAGGTTTCTGACCACCCATGTTTGAAGTAATTATTGCCTAAACTCACACTTAATGCACCTTCCAAGGGCAAACTATCTTATGAATATTTGAAAATGTTCCTAAAGGCAAGGATGCAAAAACATCATTTCAAACCGGCTTTAATTTTTCTTAAGACCTCATTAACTAATGAAGAAATAGCTAAAAGAAATAGGATTAACTTCGCAGGAAGGGCAGTAATAGTTATTTTGCTCCTTCTAGCTAGGCTTGCATATACATGCTTTTTATCATTATCTGTCTCTTTTCATCATGCAGTTTCAACTTCCTGCAAACCTCAAATTTGTAAATGCTTGGAAAAATGCTGATGGATAAGGAGTAAAAATGTGAAAAATTATCTCACATAGAATGTTTATGCAAAAGTATTGTTGTTCTGTTGGTTTTTTTTTTCATAAGGTTTCTTATGCTAATATGTTTGAAGTTCACACTATCACCAGAGGGAATTTTTAAGATACATCATATTTATCTCTTCTTTGTAGTTTTTTTAAACCTTCATGTCATTTGCAGCTAAATATCAACATGACTTGTTTTTGAACAACTCTCTATTCAGGCAATACCTCACTTTTTTTCTGATCCTTCATCTGAAATATACCTCAGATGTAGTATTGCCCCAAGAGACAATTCCAAACATGCTAGACCCACCATACAGCAATATTGTTGAATTTCAAGAGAATTTGTTTCCAGATTAAAATTATTTAGTTAGTTCGTAGCTCTACTATGGATCCAAACCTGTTCTAAACCCCCCCATAAATTCAAATTTTGGGGGTCAGCACTCAAAAAAATAAAATTGCATTTTGATTCTCTACACTTGGAAACGTACAGCAAACTGCCCATCAGTTCCAATGTCTGTTCGCCTCTAAAGAAACTGTATTTCCACGCCTGAAATCCCTTTCTATGACAACATTAGTCAAATGCACCAAGTGGGAAATCTAATTGGTAGTAAAAAACAATTCTGACTGTCATGACCTTGTTCTATATTGTGAGCATTGCCACTTTTAACACTGGCTCATTTGAACTGGGATTAAGGGTGATAGGAATTACAGGGTCAATTATCTCCTGTAGCTAAAATTAATCTCTTTATAATTCAATCCCACAGCACTAGTCTATCATATCCTAAAACAGTATTATGACTTTAATGAAGCTAAATTGCAAGAATAAACTGTTTTATGAAGGACAATACTTAACTCCAGATGTAAATATTTAATAAAAATCTCCTAGGAATATACTGAAAACCAAAAGTAAATCCAGTTCTTCTGTGCAGTTTTCTTTATAAATGCTTCCTTCTGAAAAGTATGCAACAGTTTAAATCCATGTTTAAACTATAACTGCCTTCTTTCTAATAATGCTGTATGAAAAGACGGGCACATTTAGATGTCACAGCAAGAGAAGACAGTGATACTGCATTCTGTCCATTATAAAAAGGTGATCTGATCACAGAATCATCAGAAATTTCATATGTCAAGAGCTGTACAGGTTTCCCCAGCATTTCTTCATCTACCTCCTAAATGAAACCAATAGCAAGACTCCTTTTTCACTCTATTGGGACTAGGTTAACAGTTCAGACACTTTTTTTGCTTTAAACTGTTTATTTGATGTTGTAACCATGATTTTATGATTCATCCTGTTGAAACAGAAGGAAATCTTAAGCTCAAAATAAACCTTGTAACCTGATCTAGACCAGGATTTAGCACAGGTCATTCTGATCTGCGCTATTGCTTGTAATGTAACCTGATTGTATAATAATTACTCTTGGATAGAAAAGTCGGAGAACAAAAAAACATTCTGCAAAAATAAAACTTTTAACACTGTGAAATGAAAATAACACATATAGTGCTGTAAAGATGTCATGCTGAAGCAAAACAACTACTGTAAAAATCTTCTGCACTGTTTAACTGATCTGTTAAAAAAAAAGTCTAAATCAACTTTGCCTGATGCTCCAATATTAGAAAAAAATTACTTGGCTTTTATTTTTAGGTGATTAGAAAACGGATTTTCAAAATATTGTAAGTACATGTAAACAGTGTTTATGAGTGTGGGAGTGTTAACAAGCCACACTAGTTGGACAAATGTATATTTCTTTTCCTTGCCATATGCTCTCTTTAGTCATCTGTTAGCAATATGCACTTAGATGTGCTCTACTAATGTCTACTCATTATAAACAAGCATATCACAAAGACCTTGATAAAACCTTCCCTCTGTCAATACTTAAGGAAAGGAAAGCCCGGAGATTGAAAAACACATCTGGAACCTGCTCATCCGCCTTTAAAGCTGAATCTCACCTCTGGAAATGGAAATACTTTCTTTGTCAAAAGACATCTTTAAATATTACATCCATTTTTTCACATACAGTGATGTCAGAGTAAGGACATGCATTACCAGAGGCTATAAAAACCTGCAAGCATGAAAAATCTGTGAATTTCACCTTTCAGATGTCTCTGCATTCTTCAAAACTTAAACTTCAATTCGAAATAAATTCCTAAACTATTTCTTTCGTTCTCTGTGTAAATCACTCTGCCAATTTACTATTTGTGTGAAACCACAGCACCGGCAGAAGTTGTCCCTCCAGCTCATTTCTCTTGATCAGATATTAAACTTGAAGTCTTAAAATTATTGCTTAGAACCAATTTTTTAGAAGACAGTCACAGATGAAAGCGTCCTAATTTAGTTTGTGTGCCTAGATATTTACTTAGTGATTTTACAAACAACTCACACACACATTTATCCCCCTTTACAGAAACAACTGTGATTCTAAAGGACATGTGTATTTGTTTTGGTTTCTCAGAGATGTAATTTTATACTTTCAAAGCCAACACATAAATCTTTAAAACACAATTAATTGAAACTGCTAAAATTGACTAAAGAATATCTTACAAACTATAACCATGTTCTTAAATTTTTCTTTTGAAGAGTTGTGTGCTCCTGCACTCACTGATACGGGACATATATCTCAAAACCTGATTGTGACACCAGTGAGACAAATATTTTAACACTCCAGAAGGTAAAAGAGTTCTTATATGGTTTCAAGTGATTTCTAAGATAAGACTGAACATTTGGAAGCAGATTATCCTCTGGACTTTTAAAAGAAAAGGGAGTCCACTGTCACATCTGGAATTCACATAGTGATATCTGAAAGCTGTTCCTTTTCTGACATCAAAATATATCCATGCTATCAATCTAAACTTCAGTATAGGTTTCTTTTTCTACCACAGTTATATTCTTTCCTCCCTGTGCCCCACTGTAATCACTACAACATTTCTACTTGGTTATATTTTCTCATGGTCAGAAACCTTTTATTTCTGGGGTTCTACAGCCCCATCCTCACTGAGATCAAAGCCTGCTCTCCCTGTCTCTGGGGAAGCTTTGGGAAAAGACATCACTGGCCTACAATTATCATTCAGCAGTAGTTGGGATCCAAGAGGTCCAGTAAGGTCTTATGTTTGCAGTTCCAGCGTGAATCCCATTCACAGACTTACTGCATTTCTATAAACACTTCAGCGTTCCTAACAGGAGGTCCTATGGAACATGACACTTTGGTGTGGAAAAGGCATGAGCTGCTCAGCTGCAATATATTGGATCACCCCACATGTGCAGCAAGTCTGAGGTGTCCCAAATGCATTCAACTTGCTGTACACACACGGATAAATTCTCCACTCTGTGTATAGTTAGCTTTATACCCAGAGGACACACTTGGCTTGCATGTGCACTTTACGTGATGGGTTTGCATCCAACATGCAGAGTCAAGTTTGTAGATGCCTGCTCCTGTTTTATCAATGCTGTATCTTTTAATCTATAAAATAACCATTTTATCATCTTTTCTCTTGTTAACATCAGCCATCTCCTACTTCATAAGCATCACCTATCTTTTCTCTCAGACAGTGTAACAGAATAACATGTGTACTTACAGTAACTATTATCAACACTTATTTGATTCAGAAGTTTTTTACTTCAATTTTAGCCTTGAAGAAGTGCTTGTATGCTGAAAAACCTGTATTTACTGTTGTTATTTTTTTCTGACTACAGTAGTCCATCTAATAAGAGTCATTACTTCTACACACAAACTTTGTCCTATTATCTCAAGTTTGCACCAGAACAAAAGGAAGTAGTACTTAGTGCAGCTGTCAGCAAGTCATTTGAAACCATGGCAGATGAAAAAAAGATGGGACAATAATCTGTGATTCCTGAGAAACAGCCTTGCAGTCAGTCCTGATTGAGTTGTGCACTGAATGCCACCTGAACCACTGTTCAGAGTTGTGGTCTTAAGCACCCATTCAAAGAATACAAGTCTGATTTCAAGGAGGGCTAACATTATTCCTAACACATACATAGTTTCAAGGTCAATAGCCTCTTTTCTATCTACAAGTACATTTCAAATCCCTTCAAATACACCTGCAAAAGACAGTCTGAAAATGGAAATGGTATTTACATTTAAACAGCATATTTCGTCTCAGGATGTATTTTATTGTTAAAAAGTCAATACTAGTTTTTGAAGACACTCTAGGCTTTTCCCATCTTTCCTCTGTTATCACTCTTTCCAAATAATAAGATTCAAAAGCTATTCTACTACTTAAAATAGTCAGAGGCAGAATTTAGGCTAATCCTAAGGGGTTTAAAAAAAGTATCCTTACGAGACCTCAAACTCATTGGTGCTTAAAGACAAGCACCATACGAGAAACACTGCGGCATGGCAGGCTCAGTTCATAGCACTTGCTCTATCCCTAAAGTGACCTGAGTATTATTGATTGCATATGAGGAATGTGGAGATCAGCAGCAAGCACAATAGCCACAGTCACTTTCATTCAAGCACACCACAGGGAACAGCTGCTCTTCTGTGCTAAATTTACTGTTTTGAGCAGACATGCAAAAAACTGCTAGTTCCTCAACTTCAGGATGCAAAACCTCTTATCTCCCACTTACCCCTGACTAGATGATAAACTAGAGGGAAGGGAATGGGGCCAGCTTTCCAGCTCTCCAAAAGAGTGAAGACAAAACAAGAACCTGACATTGCTGATTGTTATATTGGCTAAGTTAGAGCTACCTTAAGAATGTTCTATGGGAGTAATGGAAGACTGTTGTATGATAAGCAATTCCTAAAGCTGCCATAAAAAGAAGGAAAAAGAGAGCAGCATTTTCAAGAGTGCATAAATGTTTTTCAAGAGTTATCAGATCTTAATAGCCTGGGAAATGAACAGCAGACCAGAGATTGCTCAAGAAAAATTAGTAAAAATATATTTGCTATCAGCATCTACAGATCCTTTAGATTAACATTATTAGATCCTAAATCTATGGCTGATTTTTCATTCTCTTACAAAACACTATTTATGTTTTTTGTTTAGGGTAATAGATTAGCAGTTACTGTTTAGTATAGCATAGCACAGCGTCCTGTGCTGTATATGGACACATATGTATCCTTATTGCCAGGACGGCGTAAATGTCAGAAGTCTGAGGTCCAGTCTTGCATTAGTATACATTGCAGTAGTAAAGTTGCATGATCAGGACTGTCCGTTCAAAAGCATATTTGCATTGTGGACTATGCTAACGATAACACATCCTTTCCTGTGTTGTGATTTTTCATTAGTTGCATTGCATTAGCAGGCTACTTTTCTCTAAATAAAAGATGTTGTAAACCTGACACTCCTGAAATCATCATTAAAATAAACTCAAAAAATACTGTGCTGAATCATTGCAAATTATAATTTTTCATTTATTTTGCTATATACAACTGCAAAGGTTTCCATTTTCATAATCAAGCAATAAGAACTCCAAACTTTCCATTATTAAATAGCAACCTTTAAAGATATGCAGTGCTAGTTATTCAAGTTATTAGCTTTTATTTTAATACCTTTGAACCTTTATAAGATGCCTTATTAACAACTCAATTTATCAACACTGCATTGTTTTTTTTATAATCCAAAACTTAGAAGCATTTGAAGAAAATCAACATTAAAAAAAATGGAAAAAGAAGAAACTAAATGAAATCAACACACTGCAACCTGAAAAAGTAGCCATAAAAATTGGGTTTATAACAGAATACTTTTTGAAGTAATTGGCACAAAGGCTGTTCTAGTGCAGATTGCTGCAAGAGCGCTCTTGGCAAGAACATCATAAGCACTAGCAAAACTTTAATATGCTCAAACAGCCAAATACAAACTGACACCAGGAACCCAAGTGTGACAACAAACAGGAAAAAAAATAGAGTATCTCAATTTAATACAAACCTACATACAAAGGGATCAATTTTTGCAATTCGTGGTTTAGCATACAATACAGCTGTCCTCAGAGTGAATATAGAGTAGCTATACATAAGAAATTAGAATTATCAATTCGAGGGAATTTCTCAAGAGTCCTTTTGATATGTAATACAGCAAATATAATGACTAAGAAACCAGACATCAATGCATTAAATGAGATCAGGTTGAGATCTATTTAGAAAAGACAGGTTTAAGCTGGAAAAAGAATCTCTCTGATATGACCTCCAGAGCAGACCATTTGCAGAAGGATTCAAGATGAGCAGATTTACCCTTGAACATCTGTTTGCTTCACAGCTGCTTTTAAATATAAACTCTAAAATTTTTAATATTGAGTTATTGCAGAATTAAGCCTAGTAGTAAAAAAAATTAAGGATCTTGGATTTTCTTACACTTCTTGCAAATGTTATAATGGATTTTTTATGTTGAATTCAGAGGAATAAATGAAACAGTTAATTTAAAACCTAGCTAACATAACTAACTTATTTATAAATCACAGGACCACAGAATATGCCGAGTTGGAAGGGACCCATAAGGATCATCGAATCCAGCATTGATCTGCTATAGAATCTGGCCACTGCAGGTCCAGCTAGGAATCTGGAATGTCTCCGAATTTCTGTTAGTCTGCATCCCTGATTTGTGGCCAATACTCATTTAACCCTGAAACGCAAAAGATAGGTTCACTTTAACAGATTTGTCACTGCAAAATCCCTCGGTGTTCAAATATGTAGCTTTTTTTTTCCTCACAGAATGTTTGAAGTCCCCTTTAAAAATAATGCCTTGAGGATATTTTTTCCTTAATACTATTTAAAGAAAGTTGAAAGCATTTAGCTATTGAAGTGTGCAGGGTTCCAATAAAGGAATTGTCATCCCTTCCCATCAGCAAATTCTCTTGAAGCTCACTATTCCAGAATTCTGGTGCTCCAACCAGCAGTGAAAGTTAAACCTGAAGAAAAGGACTTTTATTGCATCAGTTCCAATGCAGTGCATCAGAGTATTGGGGGGTGTTGGAAAATGGCTACCTCACTCTGCTACAGAAAAGGTGAAAAGGTTATTTAAAAAAAGTTAGCTTCAATCCTGTATGTGAGGGTAACCAAATCTTGTTGCACTAAAGACAACCAATAATAAATATTCTTCAGATGTAGTGTCTTTCTTTCTGTCTTTGGAGGGAGAAATAAAGGGTTTTTTTTTCCCCTACTGTTTTGTTTGATGTAGTTCTTAGCAGCCCAACAATTACCTTAGGTGATTCTCTGCAAGGACTTGATAAGTGGGAAAGGACTAGATAAAACAAAATATCTGATATTAATGTATTTTTCCCACACATAGAGAAAAAAATGTAGAAAATGCTGTTGCCTGTAAAGACAGAAATGGATTCCCCAACTCAGCCTTGATTAGGACAGGAGTGTTTATGTTCTACTCAAGCTCTCCACCTGTGGTTGCAACCCTAGAATTCATTCTGAAGTTAGTCAAGAAAAATTACAGGCACCCCTTCGAATTTTGTGGCTAAATGAGTTTTTCACATAGTAAAGAAGGGACACACAGTGAAAAGGGCTGAGAACTATTATTTGAATGTCATTAATACTAAGGGTCCTCTGCTTGTGCTAATGGTGTCTGGTATATACTCCTAAAGCAAAAAGCACCGATTTTGTTTATTTTAATGCTTGCATGCTTTCCCCTAGCATGGCCCAATTTTTGCTGGCTGTATACAAGCACACAAGGTCTCCTGAAAGATCACACAGCAGAATGTGTGAGCTTTCCTGCAGAACACCACAACTGTGACAAAAGCAAACGTGGAGATAGGCAAAAAAGATTCATTTTGGTAATTATTAATATGCGTTCACTTTCTTCCCATCAATAACACTTGTATGGATCTAAAATACAAATTTTCAATTTAAAAGGGGAAAACAGACAGCAAGGTGTAAAAAAAAATACAACTGCAAATTTCAGAAAAGCTTTTGCAGACAGCTAATAATGCCTCCACATCCAGATGGCAAAAAGGAATGATCATAGGGAGGCAAAAGTCTTCTGGTATGTCTGCCAAGATCTAATGTCAGAAGTCTCTGACTATGCTCAGTGTTATATTTGAACAGTTTTAAACATACCTTATGTGATCCTGATAAAGAAAGCAGCTGACATTGAAACTGCAAGCCCCAAGCCCTAAAGCGGCTTTACAGAGACTCTGGCTGTAGGAGAAGGCTCGGGCACAGCATGATAGCTTTCTTGAAAAGCAGCCACATATACTGCCATTACTAGTTGAAGTCTACCCAAACAAGGGATGTGACTTGTCTTTGAAGAAAAAACTTCTTCCACTTGGAGACGGATTGTATGTGACTTGTCTTTGAAGAAAAAACTTCTTCCACTTGGAGACGGATTGTCTTTGCACAGCTGTGACCTTCTCCCTGACAGCTACAAATGGACTACTGTTTATGATTTCTTTCTATAATCCACTTAATTTAGGAAACTAGATTATAGATTAATTTTATTTGTAAAAATCATAATAAAACAGCATTGTTTTAAATGCTAGAGGTGGATAAATGGGGAGGAAAAACTGATGAGACAAGATTCATGTTCTTGAATCTACACTGAACAATTATGGCAGCCTCTTGCTTTATCTGCATTGGAATAAATTTAGTAATTTTTAATTCACTGATTTTCTGTTGTTTGCTTAACATTTATTAATTGATTGTCATTCTCATGCAATTAATTCAAAAGTTGGCAAGTTTAACATGCAGAGATTAATTTTCTTTTACTAACCCACCACTTAGAATACTCTTGTTTTAAAAAGCCCCAAACAGGTTACCAAGAAATTACCTCCACATCAATCATATTTATAAATGAAACACGGTAGAGGTGTTGCATGCCATCTGTCAATCCACACTGAACCTTTCCACATAAATGACTAAGTTTTTCTATGTAATTCAATAAAATAACAAGAAAAAAATTGGAACAGCTCTGTCTTTCACACATTGCAGTCCTAACCAAAAGTCAGTTTGAACACCTAGGACTTACTCTCTGCAAGTCTGGGAATCACTCATTTAAGAGCACCATGCATGTTAGGTCATATGGAAAAAATGGTATGCCTTCCCCATCATCCACTGGTCATACGATCTGCATCTTTAGAACAACCTACAGTTTGCTCAGCTGTCAAGTGTTTCTCATTCGGAATGAGAGCCATTCATTTGCCCTTCATGCCACACTCATTTACAATGGCTGAAATGTTTATTCAGGAGGGGAGTAGAGATAATGAGCAAGGTTTCTTTGCTCTTAGTTACCAGGGGCTATTCACAAGACTTCAGACTCACTCACTGTGCTCCTCATTGCAACACAAAACAGCAGAGGGTGAAAGGAAAAATAGCATTCCCAACCCTCATTATTTTATTACACCTTTCACCATATTTGGTCTTTAACTGAAAGCCTCAGTTTCTGTGTCTTTTTAGTTCTGTGTGTCACTCAGGCTGCTGATGTAAAATGGACAAATTGACAAAACAGACTTTTTTGTAGAGAGAGGCAAGGAATATGCCTTAGACAACAAGTTTCTTTGTGGCCTATATAAGGCTAGAATGGACTCAAGCATTTTGATCTCAAAATGAAGATTTAATATCTCTAACAGACAACACAGGAGTTCATAAATATATGCAGTTAGGTACAAGAAATACTGAATGAATTCAGCACTCAGTGCAGACTGTAAGATACATGAGTGTGCAAGCTGTGATGCAGGACTTGTAGGAAACCAACACATTTATTTGCTTTGGCACAGAAAATAAAACACGGCCTTTCTTCTCTCTCATGTAATGTTGGTAAGAAAGCTGTGTAGAAGAAAACTAGCCTTTTCTGCATTTGAGTTAAAATCTGAAGTTAGCTCTTCATGTAACAACTGTCCATGCGCATATATGGGCATTCATATATGCTTTAATCTCATAGCCAGCCCACTGATTTAGTGGGACTAGATCTATGGTCTGTTTGTAAAATAAGACTCTAAGTGATCTAAAAGATTATGAGAAATGTGTACAATATTTAACAAATCAAGATCACTGTGCTTTCTATAGAAAACTAATGTACAAAGCCTTAGAATGGCAGCTTTTTGATGGATTTTGAAACCTTCCTACAGAAATCTTTAGTAAGCACATATATTCTCTGTTAAAATCTATGGGATTGTTAAGGTACCTTAAAAAAAGGTATCACATCATTCTTGTTAACATGCTAGAACTTTTCAGTAAAGAAAGGGAAATAGTCTAGAGATATACATAAATTTTGAAGACTTGTATACTTTGATCTGGTGAGTCATCAGTAGCTCACTCCACATCAATCTGCACTCCTGTGAAATGCACTGGTGCCTTATATTGCTTAGACCATGTAAGACAGCTCAGGATGTGGCTCATTATCCTGTTTAAGTCACTTCTATTATAATTTCTCCGCTTTCATCGACTTATGCTGAGCACCTTCCCTAAATCTCAGGTGAAATCCCCAGGACACTCTGTACAAACATGTACTTTGGATAATTGACTCTTTGGTTTAGCTGCTAAATTTAAAGCAAGCCAGGGCTAAGGCACTGTATATTTTGTTAGATATATTTTTCTGGCTTTGTAGGGTATTTGCTGTATGATTTGATAAAAACTGAGGCTAAATGAACTCTACAATTTGTATTCCTAGAGCCACAAGTTTATTGGCTTGGGTTTTTTCCTTGGCTTTGTCTGTAAGGTTCATTACTTACCGTTACTGCAGAATCAATTTGAAATGGCCAAAATCAGTGATGGAATTTATAGCACAATAAATGTACTGCCATATAAGTGCTGCTACACATGAAAGGGCCTCAGAATATTTTCAGCAATCTTTCTACATAGCAGAGTGTTCTGTTTTTATCAATTTAACGGAATCACCACAGGTATATTCCGAGAGGTGTAATCCTGACAGCTACACAGCAGATTTTCTCTGGGGCAGATATTTTTACAGGAAAACAATATTGTTGATAAAATCTTAGCATACCGGAACACAGAAAAGAAACTGAACACATCCTTTTCATTCTCCACATCAGTTCTATATTTCACAACACACACACACACACACACACACACACACACACACACACACACACACAACCCCCCAGAAACCTGAACCAGAAGGAGTTTACAAAAAACATTTTCACACTCCTTGAGATATATATGAATTAGTTATCAGTTTAGCAACCATGAAATCTAGAGTAAGAGTATGTGTTGGGCACTATGGCACGCGGAGAATGTGGAGGGCACTTGAAGCTAAAACATAAAATATAGCATCCATAGTTGCCTGTTTATAAAGTCTATAAAGATTTACATTTCTACTTAGTACATTTTTCTTTCCAAGAGTCTCTATTGTAGACATCTCATATTTTACATCATTTTGAAGCACAGAAACTTTTAACTTAGAATGATGCATTGTGAAAAAAATATAGAAAAGACAGATGGCAGGCTGTCCTCCCCAAAACTCAATTTCATAATATGCATGTGATTGCTAATAGGCAGGCACTAAAAAACAATTTTCGTTGATGGAAAAGAGCTGATAAATTGTCAACATAAACTTCGTCTGTGGTTGCTCCAGTGATCTAAAGCTCTTCTGTGAGTTTTGTACCATCAAAGTCTGTATCTTCCAACCATATAAAAATTTATGAATGCATATGACTATAAAGTCACTGAAAAAACCCATAATACATGTTTGTGTATCAAGAATCAGCTCCTTGCTTCCTTGGGAAAAATTGTGTCCAGTGCCCCATTCCTAACACTGGGCATATGACTGTGGGAGACCCAGGGTGTGTCCGCTGATGCCCTGTGAGCTGATTGAAGCGGGGCTCTGCTTTTAGGTGTCTTCTAAGTACAGTGCTAAATCTAGTGGTGGACTGACTTAACCAACACAGTCTTTGTTACAATAAAATATACAATAAAACAATGCAATGGATCACAAGAACTGAAAGCAGGTGAATTTGTCAGGAAATAAATATGCATTTCTGAGCACTTGAACGAGGAGAAATTAACAAAACAAAACTAACAAGAGGAGAATTTTCAAGAAGAAAAGTGCTTATGTAATACTTCAGGGAAGAAACATGCCTTACAGGCCACTGAATTCACATGAAACAAAACTGAACATTCACCTCATCCCCACACAAATTCTTGGGTAAAATGTCCAAATATTTGTGCATAGAATGAGACTTGTTTACATTGAAAAAGCAGAATTCATTTAATATTTATATATTTCACTGTAACTAGTAACTATTAATTTTTATTTTTAAAAGGCTCATAGCCATTAAATATTTGCATACCTCTAAGAATTCAGATCTTTTTTTCTGAGAATATCTGAGAAGCAGTAACTCAACAGCAGATGAACTGTGACTGCTCTATTATCAATATATTTGCCTGGAATAAAATAATGTGATGGTCTCACCACATATTTAATTGCAAGAATTCCTTAAGTCTCATTGTGAAAAGACTACAAAACATTTTGATCAGGTTTTTCTTGCTATACAGAGGAGACACTGCTTGCAAGTATGAGACCAACTCTGTAAAATCAAGTCGTATTTCTTGAACTTTCAAGAATCCATTTTTCTTGATTTTTTTTTTAATGGAGTTTAAAGGCACCAGACTTGCATCCTATTGCTCTAATTGTATGCAGCTGATATATGTCCCCTAAATAAAATGGACAAACAAACCCTCAGTAGACCAAGAATAGATCTCAAACTTAGGAATTATTGTCAAATATCAGGAAGATACACTCTTTTCCATTTGTATTTGGATGGAGTCACTGAAGTGCTATATTATTTGGTTGAGGATGGAAAACATACAAAGACTGGAATCATACTAATTATGTCTGTAAACAGCAAAGGAGAACAGGAGATTCTAACGTACTATCAGAAACAGAAGTGGGAAACATATTGTTTACCACTGATGAAACAGACCTTGGCTGTGTCCTTTTAACAGCAAGCAATTCACACAGCAATGAGCACAGTAAGTTTGGAGAGAATAGAATACTTATCCATAAGAAGTGAAATAAAACTTGTAACCCTTCTCAGGGTAACCTCTTCAGAGCTCAGACCTCTTTATGCAATCTGTATGAATTTGCAGTAAAGACTCCAATATGAAATCTGTAGGAACATTACAACTTCTGGTAATACACGTAGTGTTTTAATTTGTTTGGGGTATTTTGTATGAATTGTAACCTATGGAGAAAATCTAGATAATTGTGTTCTCCCAAGTTTATTTTCAGATACTGATTAATTTCCTTTAAGCAGACACAAAATTCTTGGTTCTAAGGCGGGGCAGCCAAAAAATATAGCAGTATCAATTAAAATTTCTTATTTCATACTGGTTAGAGATGCGTTAAGGTATATAAGCTTAAGGGTCAGTATAAGCCTTGCTCAGCTTTCTTTAAAAGCATTGGGAGTAATAAAGACTTCCATTTTATCTTCAGTGAAATAATACTACTGAAATATCACCTCATTTTTGATGTCAGCAGTGATTTCTTTTTACGTACATGATGTCAAATGGGAATTATTATTATGAGAATGATGGCTTCCTAATGATGCTGTAAAATGGAGAAACTGAAACTCTTTCCACTAAACATCTATATTCTGCCTTCTCCACAGGGCAAAGCAGATGAGCTTAACTACACACCCTTCCTCAGACAAATCAAGAGGCATGCTTAAACATTCAGAAACAGAAGCACAATGGCTTACTTCATTATATAGTGGTGAATATGCCCTTCAGAGAGTAAAGAAAAAAGACATTTACAGTATAGTAAGTCCTTCTAGGAAACATGGCCTGAAACACTCACAATCAGTTTTCTGTTCTAGAAGGTAAAACCAGCAAATCAGCGTTGGGGTTACTATCCAAAAGTCTTGCACCAGGTAAAGTCAGGGAATGAAAGCCTCATGTCATGGTTCCCGTTCAACTATTGGCTTCAGCCACACTGGTGATGGGCAGATCTGTCCCTTTTTTCGCCCATTTTGTCAAGTGAGTGAGTACAGAGCTGCTTCATATGACAGCAAATTACATTAATAAATTTAGCTGTTGAGAAAACGATGAGTCTTGTACCTTATGCAACCACCTACTCATGTAGACAGTGAATAGCAGATGCAAAGAGATACTATCTGCATAAGTGAAAGGAGTATTTTGATTTTCTAATCACATTTTGATAAAATATAATGACCTACAGTGAACAATGATTCCCTACCATTTTACATTCATTTATTACATGTATTGCTTCACAGCAGTTAGCAAAGTTTGGAGGTCTTTAGGGTGGAGACACCTATAGTGGATGCAAAAAAATATTAATCAAATTGGAAAAAAAGTCTCTCTATAGATAAAGTTTTGTTTGTTTTGAAATAAGAACAGCAAAGTTTACAAGAAACCAAGCCAGCTTCCAGATGAGGAGGGGGACGCTGCCAGCCCTGCTCCTCTCCCACAAGATGGCAGGAGTGGCAGGCCCAGGCAGCTCCCCTGGCCTGAATCCAAGGAGTAGGAAAAAGTTGGTACGTGGCCTCATTTTCTTTCTGAAGAAAAGGATTTTGGAGTAGCTCTACTACAGTCAGTGGTAGGCCAGTTGAGAGCAGGAGGTTGCCTTTTTCTGTTTCTGTCTTTTTGTTGTTGTTTTATTTGGTTGGGGTTTTTCTTTTGTTTGGTTTGGTTTGGGTTTTTTTGGCTGTTGTTAAAATTCAGCTAAACTTCATGCTATCTGATCTGAGTACTTTTTCCTTCGGCATCTCATTTTGCCTATTCAGGACAACCATCAAAACAAGGGAAGCACCAGCCTGAGAAAATGAAGTGTGATGTGCTGGAACACAGAGCTGATTTGACAATATTCATGCACTGGGAAGAAAGACCGAGGATGATGTACAGCACGTAATCGCAGTTGGCTTTGACACAAACAGCCATTGTTATCCTTTTGAGTTACTTGAATCTCTTGGTATGTCAGCAGTTTCCAGTCTCAGAGAAGTGTTGTACAAGTACATTCATTAATATAAATGACATTATAAACAACAGGAAAAGGCCAATAAAGCATAATGCTTTGCACAGGTAAGAACAGTCTAAAAGGTAAATGTTTAAAAAATATGTGGAAATCAATGTATGAGCCTATTCTCTACTCTTAGCACACTTTGGACAAAAACTGTGAAGTGGTGGAAGTGTTAAAGATAGTTAATAGTGTCTGCATTTGCACATGTAAAACAATCTTTAAATTATGAAAAGGAGGTGGGCCAAAATATCCAGTGACAGCAGTTATAAAATGGCCAAGTGAAGCAGACATGTGGGCAGCAGCGTGTCTGTCCTAGAGCAAATTCTGGCTGGTGATTCTTCACAGAGCACTGTGTGCTTTTCCTTGCCCCTGTGAAAGGCATATTCTCAATCGTTAACAGTAAGCAGTGACAAACAACATTAGTGGATAACTTAAGTTAACAGTGTGGAACTGAAGACTTCTATTTTTCCTTAGGCATTCCTACCTCAGAATATGATACCTTTCTCCCAGTGTGTAGTAAGAAGTATTTTCTGGTTCCCTCTTTGGTGAGATCTCATTGTTCTCACCCTACTCATGGATCTCTGCCTATTAACACTACAGTGGGACTCACACTGCACTGTTAGTTTACATGTCTAGATAATTAGTGCTATTTATGAAAGTGTATCAAACATTTTATATCTCTATGACTCAATAACACTTTGTTATTAAAAGAATACCAGATGTGGTTTGGAACTCATCTCTGCCCATTTTCAATATTTTATTATATATCAATATAATATATTATATATTATATATATTCTCTCTCACTCTTATATCCACTGACTTTTAAGAAAGGAGGTTTCAGAATTATACTTCTGAAAAATCAGAACCAAAGGGAATTGCTGCTAATTTGACGCTAATATTATCGTTTTATATGCCTTATACTTTGATAACTGAATCTATGAAAAGAAAAAATCTTCCTGAAAATAATCTGTCCTTACTCAATTTTATGTTTTTTTTTTCTTTCCAGAATCCAGTTTTTTGATTTCCCATTTACCCAATTTGGAACAAAACCACAACTCTTAGGCCATATGAACATTTAAGATAGTATTTGAAGACAAACAAATCCTGATACAGGTTTCAGGAATACTATAGCTTCAGTCATCATGAGGAATGGTCAAAGCTTGAATCTTCCTTTTAAAGAAGACTGCTATTAAAAAGGGCTTTTATATAATACTAACTGGTTAATTTCATTAGTGCTACTGCAATAGTGAATGCCTAATGTATTCACTATTAATCTCCAGATGGTAGAACAGTGCTATAAATCCCATTTAAAAGATGCTCATCCCCGAAAATGTTTTTGAGAAGGTGGAGTTAGTAGTTAGTGAACATTTAAAAAAAATTGGTTAATGTATTTAGATGCTGAGTGTGAACCAAGCTTTTCCAGGCAGCTCTCCTACTAGAATCTCACATTTTGCCTTTATAGCAAGGCATAAAATGAACTCTAGTCTTCTTAATCCTGCTGCAGACCATTATTTCTTGAACCATATCTTTATATCTACAAGTATATACTTCATAAGATTCAGATTGGCCCATTAGTATTTTGTTCTTTTATAAGTAATGCTGCATCTTTACTAGCTAAGAGACTTCCTTTTGACTAAAAGGTCATCGATTTACATGGGTGAATTCTCGATCAGTTCTTTCTCTCTGACAAATTACCTTTAAGTCTTCCCAGTGCTGAAAAGTCTGGGGAATGCATGTGCTGACATTTAGAAAACTCTTCACATAATGCTTCCTGATGTTGGTTTCTTATTCCTTCTTCACTCAATTAAGGAGGTGTGGCAGTAACCATGTGATGAAATACTAAAATCTGCAGTTTTCTTTCTTCCTACAGAGAAAGGTCAGGACACCTTTCAGGGACAGAGCAAAATCCTTGACAGAGAACTTTTCAAGAGGGAAAAATATTAGAGGAGGAGAAAAAAATTTAGGCTAAGCTGGAAAGTGGGATATGTGAATTCCCTCAGGCAGAAAAGTGAATTAAATCTGAATCTAACATAGCCTACATCCAAGAAATGTACTAATCATTAGACTATTATGCAAAAACCCACCTGCCTTCTCTTTTCTCCTCCTTCCCATTTGCCTGAAAGGGAGGTGGTTTTCTGCCATGATATATTGGGACCTTAAAGTGATTTTGAAATAGGGACACCTTGTTTCTGAATTCCATGTGAATCTTTCACTAGGATGAGAAACAATAATTACAGTTTTGGATTGCACCAAGAGAACAGTATCACAAGACGAATGCAATGGCATAATTTTGTCTTTCTAACAGAGTTTTTGACTCTCTTGCCCTCGTGGATTAATGAATCTAAATTTTATAAAAAACTGCACTTAATTCAAGTGCACAACTGAGATTTACAAATCTTGCCCAACTCTTCAAGTTCTTCTAAAAAAAAGTTAATTTCAGAGGGGAATAAAGGCAAGAATAGCATGAAAAATACTCATACTAGAACAGGCATAAAATTTCAACAAGAAATTTAGAGTTCCATCCTCATAACTGGCATTCAAAGAATTCTAACTTTATGATTTTAAATATGAAATCTGAGAATACAGTCTCAGAGAAAGTTTAACTTTAAACAAGTTGGTAAGAAGATACCATTGCACAAAACAAAAAGATGAATTCATGAGGACTACAAGGACTAATTTGTGAAAACACGTTTCTGAGGTTTTAAATATTATGTAAAATATTTTGATATACAGTAACTGATGTATGAGGTATAGCTAACCAAACTTGCATCCTCCATTACTGAAATGCAGACATTAGATGTGCAACAAAAAATCAAAATTTCTAAGATAAACTTGTCAAATCAATTTTTTTCTATATATATAAATTTACTCATTGTTGTGAAGTATGCCCACTGGAAGGGACAGCCTGAAAGTTCCTTAAGATGTCCTTAACTCTGCTGATGGGTCTCCAAGAAGTGTGATTGCCAGCTTGGTGGAAGAGAGTGAGAAAACAGATGTTGGTTATCCAAATTCAGAGATTGCCATGGTGACAGTAAAAGTACAAGGGAATCTCTCCACGTTTGCTTATCCACTTTAGTAATAGCTTATCATGAGAATATATACTCCGTAAATCAGCAGAGGAGTATGTACGGTTATACCAACACATCTGATGAGAAGATGAACTGGAAATACTGGCAACTACTGGCTCTGATGATGCTCAATACTTTGACTACTTCTTGATTACATTAGTCATGCTTTGCTCAAGAGACCACTATCAGGTCCTACAAGTCTGAACAACGAAAATCCTAGCACAATCTGACATGCAAGTAAACATGACAGAAAAATAATAGGATACTACACAGGAGTAGAAAAGGTATCACTGGACCCGAACAAAGTAATTCTGAATTAAAACTACCTTGGACATATGCATGAGTAAGTCAGACAGTAGAAAAACTGAAGGTGGGATAACTGTTAAGAGGATGGAATTGTGATCCTCAAATGGAGGAAAACAAATGGAAAAGGAGATAAAATGGAGAAAAAAATCCAAATTAAATACAAAACTGCCTTTCACTGATGAAAAAAAATGAAAAAGGTAGAGATGTGATACATTTTCAGCAGTGAAAAAACAGTAATTCTGCCCAGTACGTATCTTAGACAGCTGCAGGATATTCTGAATTTTGTAAGTTTTTGGTGTGTAAGTTTATCAGTCTGAATTCTGTTTCAATATTTCTTTCGATAGAAAATTAGTCCTGACTAGATCAACTTGAATGATTAGTCAGTTTCATTTTCTGAGTGTTTTCACTTTTATGTGATTTTCATAAGGCAGGGATCACTCATTCTGAAAATTGGCTAAGCACCTTGTGGAGCATCTCATTTATTCGCTGTTTACAGAAGACATTCAGCAGCAGTCCTCAAAGCAGGGGAAAGTGGTTCTGAGCTCAGTAAAAGTAAAGACACAACTGCTTCAGAAAAATGAAAAAAAATTATCACTTGTGGAAGACTGAATCCACAGGGAGCTGGATATCTTTGACAGAGCTAAAATTTGACTCCTAACATACAGAGTTCCTAGCACACTGCCACCAGTGAATGGTTGTATGCTGATTCAGGAGGGTTACCCACCCACAGTGGCAGAACAGCTCAAAGGAAGGTGTTACCCAAGAGCCCTTGCTTTTTGCAGATGGAAAGTTCAGAGCTCTGTTGTATTCTGAAGGGGTTAGAGAGTGGCTCCTGAGTCAGCCTGCCCCGTGAGGATTTCCTGCAGGAACTCTGCTGCACATGATTCGAGCTGGTATAGGGCTCCCTGAGTAAGTGCTGGAGTCCTTCCAGGGATCTCTGATGCAGAACTTTGCCAGCTCTTCCCATGATCTTTGTCAATATTATGCAACTATTCTTCCATTTGATAATTTCTTATAGCTGTACACCCATAAGGCTAATGGATCTTTTTTAATTTTGATAAAATACTTACCTTAATAAATTCAAGAAACCTTAAGTTTGTTCTAGCACTGGACTTTTTGAAACCAATGATTAAATTGGTAACATTCCTAGAAGTGTGAGTGACATTCACTATAGCAGTTGAGTTTTATTATTCTTGTTGATACACTGAGAGTGATGTTTAAACAAAGCAGTTTATAACACTCTGTGAAAAGGATATTCACTTGATCCAACTCTCCTAAAAGGAATGCACTGTTTTTGGGGGCTTGCTGATTCTTCCATAAAATGCAGAGGGCCAAGAACCATGCTTTTTTGAAAAACTGTCAAAAGTATGATTAATATGGCTGGACACAGCTAAATTCAGCCAAACACCGTCAGTTACAAAATTCTTAAAACCATCAAAAAGCAGAGGAACCACACATCTATTTTTACACCTGCCTGGGGCTTGTAGATTATTATGCAATTTTACTCAAGCTGCTCATGCTTACTTGCCTCATGAAAAAATTTGGAAAAACCCAAATACTTTGTTTGCAGACAGTTTTGTTGACTATCATAGTTTTTCTTTTTATTCATTTATCGTGTCCAGGAAAACTGGCTAAAAATGATATGTGGTCTTTCAAAACTTCCTGTCTTGACACCTCCCAGGACTTGTAAACTGGTCAGCATGAAGAAATACTCAGTACTTTTGGGTGTTGACAATTAAGCAGGACACTGATCAAAACTTGTGGTGCCTTAAGAAACCACTGGTTTGGACTTAAAACTTTTGCCAGCAACTACTTTAATTGTGTTGACCCAGAAACTATCTAACAGAAAGACTACCAGTCATTTGCTTGCAAAGAAGACATTTCTACCAGGTTTTTAAGTCTCAGGTATGACAATGCTATATTCACAGAGAATGTTCTTGGAAAATGAGTTGTGGAATTTTACTTTAAAGCTCCTCTAAAGCTTCATCTGAAAACTGAAAAAAAATGCATGTGAAAGTTTTTAAATGAACATTGACAAGCAGCTTCTTTAAATACATACACATTCTCAGACTTACTTTCTTGCACTACTCTTTTATCTTGTATAAAACTTAATGGATGACATATTTCATTCCAGAAGTTGACAATGTTAAAAGTGTGCTGTTCTTTCTAGTTTTAGTATACTGCAAAGCCACTGATAGCTACAGGCACTATGAACGATATATGACTGAAGAAAAATGAGATTACCGCTGATAAGGAACAAGAGACTTTCATATCTTAAAAGAGTCTGAAATCCAGCAAATATGATCCCCAGCAGCAGATGCCCCTCAGACAGACAATGAAAGAAAAATGGTGGAAAAGTACTCATTGTGGCTTGCTGTTTCCTTGAGCTGGAATGGCAGCAAAATGAAATTGCTCTAGCATCCTGTCTGCATGGAGAAATCCTACCTTCTCTGGGAAAAACATAACCGAAAGATGATGTGAGCAATAATTTTCCACTATGAGAAAAGTGATGTTACAACTCACCTCTTTTAGTAAAAGATACCTTTACTTTAGAAGGGTTGCTCTTTTGCAGGTTATCATGCTGTTATCATCAATGTTTATCATAATAACAATCAATTTAATGGAGGTGTAGTACCAAAGTCAAACCTCAGGCTGCAAATATTGTATTAATGATTCTTTAACTAAAGGAAAGAGACATATACAAATGTGAAATAGCTCCTTTCTCTGTCTATTAAGGTGTTCCTGGAACATGAATGAACACAATTTTAAGAGGTCAATACTTTATGCTACAGTGCAGCCCTTACCTTGTATCCTGATGATTTGATGTGGACTCCTCGCTTGGTCAGTGTAGATTTCATTCGGATGAAAAAAGAGCGCTCTAGAGTGTTGTCAGTGGTTAGTAAACTGGGGCTTGTAGATTCCACTAGGGAATAGAAAAAATACATATACACATAATTTAGATTTTATACATCCCCTCTAAGCTATTTTTCAGGTGCAATACTTGAACTCACTAAAAATAAATGACTGATGGATGCTGAGAGTGTTGTAATCAATCTACCTCATTTACAAAATGTTTATTTAGCAAAAAAATTTTGAAAAATATACATATACTCAGTAAATCTCATTTTCAAGTTACTTTTTACATAGAATTTTTAACAGATATTTGTCTCGTTCACTCTTTCTGGCACAATTTTGTTATAACTGGAGTTCTTTTGTTAAGTAAGGTATGACGTCATTTTAAAAACTGTTCTCCAGTGTTTTTTGAAAAGCGAAATCTCACTGAGATAGCAATTCTGACTTGTGAAATAGGCTGCAAATTCTGCAAGCTTTTATTCCCTACTCTCTACTCCTTCACTGCAATGATACATAGGGTGCATCACTCCTGGATTTGAGTGCCTTGGTTTCCCCATTACTGAGGGGAAATTAGGGACTTTATAATCAATAAAGCACTAAACGGTCTGTAGGCAAAAATTCTCAAGTAAATGACACAAATTATTATTGTTATAATCATGATCAATTATTTGTGATTAGTCATCAGTGAAATACCTTTTTAGTCTATCTGAAGAGATATTTCTAGCTCACAACTAACTACATCTCTTGTCTATGCTTCTCACTCCCTCAGTTGCAACCACTTAATATAGTAAATACTTCTAGTTTACACAAACCACAATAAAACAACCCCAGTCAACACTGAGGCATTTTTTAGACAATCTTTATTATTGCTATTTTTTAGGCCTGATAAACAACATTTCCCCAAAATATTAATGGGAAAATTCTGGAGCAGCTTCAGATAAACAAGCATTATTGGAGATAATAAAAAACCTTTCAGTTTGAGTGAGGAATTAATATGAAATAAAAAAAAATTTTGAAATTATTCTGCTATTGTTAGGGAAACCATACAAACTACTAGTAGAAAGCATTCAAGTGTTTAAAAAGCATTTGTTATGCAGTCAACAGAAACACACAAACCTGTTTGAGAGCTAAGGTTTATATTGAATTGTCCTTGGTTTACTGTGGTCAAGTTGTCTTGTGTTGGTGACATTTCGGCTCTATTGTGATAACTGACAAGGGTGCCCCTTTCTTTAGTGTCTCTCTTAAGAGTTTTTTGTTTCAGAGAGCATGAATTCGATGTCATTTTAAATGTACAGCTCTTTATCACTCGAGGGAAAAGCAGAGCCATGTTATATTTAGTACTTTCATTTCTTCTGATTAAATATGAATTACTATGAAATTTTTCTCATCATCTAACACACCATAATACGCCAACAGCTTTTTAATACACTATATAAGCACAAACTTCTGCTCTAAGAGTTTAATTTGCCCCTCTAATCCAATCACATCAACCTTATTTCTCTTATCAGAGATTCCCATTTTGAATTAAATGAGCTCATTAGTTTTAATCAAAAGCAGAGAGATCAAAACTTAAACGTAAATGCTTTAGATCAGAACTGTCAGTCAGCCGTGCAGTTCTATTTTACTAAAACACAAGATCAGAGACCCTTAGAACCAATTTTTTCTCGTAAGGGATGCCAAGAGCCTGAAGATGCTATATCCATTTTTTTTTTCTTTTGCTCTCAAGGACAGATTATATATTTAAGGTTAGACTTAATTTAGAGTATTTTTTTCATCCTGGTGGAAATAGGAAAGTATGCCATTCTACTGTAGTTTCACATTTATTGGTGTGGGTTGTTGGAGACCCGAACAAATGCGAAGACATCACAATCCGTGCAACAAACCTGTCCTCAAAAAATTTAGTGCTGTACAGCAATATAAGAAATAAAAGTCTGAAAGGAAAGCTATGTGTTTCAGGGTATGGGATAGTGAAACTCTGAAACAGCAGCCTGAGCCACTGGGATAGCAGCAGCACTGGTAAGATGAGGATCATGATTAATTATTATTTTTATTGTACAGTACAGTGCAGTAGTTAAAGAGTACATTAAGAAACCACAGCATGGGTGCTTCCTGCTGTGTGAAGAAATGCTAAAATCAGCTTAACAAGTGTAGTTGTTGTAGTCCAGCACATTATGCTCTAGCACAGGCAATAAGTACAATATATCCTCCTGTGTTCTAATGGTAATTTCCTAAACACATAGAAGTAATGTTAAACACACAATAACTCATGCTTGAAAAAAGATCAGGCTGTAATACATACGTACCATTCTCAAGCAATTGCAGTTAAATTTTCTCTTTCATACACAGTTTTATGAAAGAAAGGAAAACATCTGACATACAGTTAAGTATTGACATTGACATTTTGTGGGCTCAGGTAACCATATATCATAAGTTTAACATAATTTTGCTATTATAATACTATGTACAAATGTATACATCTCTGTAAGTGTATGTTATAAAATGCATATAATTTATCCAACAGACTGGAACAGTGCCTGTCATATAAATATGTATTCTGAAGTGTTTGATTTTCTTGAACAAAAAGTACCTGAGAGTGTATGCGTGAGATGGGATTAGTTGCTAAAAAGTCCAGAACAGCTTATGAACAGCATTTTGAATTTCTCTCAGGAGAGCAACATTATGGCTGACAGTACAAATCTGCATTCAGAGTTGCACCCACCCACGGCAGATACTATAACAATGTTAACAGTGATTATGCATGCAGGACTTTAAAAATAGGATGTGTACAGAACACATCCATCGATGTCAGTGAGATTTGCACAGGAATATATGGAATATGGTCCATTATGAGTTCTCAGGGGTTTATTTTAAATGCCTATCACTCAGCCTTTTCAATTTTTTTTCCAATTATGTCAAAGAAGGATTGCAATATGAAGAACATCAGAATGTAACTCTAGCAATGCATTTTTGATTTTTTTTTTAATTTGTAATCCAAGACCTTTAAAAAAGCCTGAAATAAACAAGGTCTGCTTGGCTTCATACAGTAGAAACTAAAGATGTCTTTGGCATGGAAAAATAGGGCTCCTGGCCTGAATTTACTGAATTTAAACCTACTGTTGAGTTATAAACTTCTGAAATTGTGAGTTCAGAATGCTAATTATGTGATAAAAGTCAATGCTTACTGCATGTGAATGAAAATATTTTACACTGTCACTCTTAGAAGTATAAAAAGTAAGTCTGGATTGTCTATGCAAAGCAGGTAACTGTGTACTCTGTTGGGAAAGCACTCGCCTTTGTGTGTCCTTAAATATCTTCAGCAGATACTACTAAAGAAATAAATCTCTTTTTCCATTCCCAAAGCTGATAATGCAGGATGAGATTTCTAGATTTCTAGACACTAGGAATGCATTGTCCATTTCAAAAGGCATGAAGCTGCAATCCACTATACCCAAATGTTAAAAAGGTTAACTAAGAGCTACAGAACCAAATGGGAAGATAGTATGAACCAGCACCCAATTCACAAAATTATTTAGTTATCTTCTTCTGAGTATTTGTTTGTGAACAAGCCTGGTAGTTCTGAGCCTTCAATGGGTTTTGCCTGGGGAACAATCTCGAGCTCAGACCCCACAAACCACTCATGCACATGCTGGAAGAGTTCTTCTGATATTCTGATGAGACACGCCCATAACTGTTTGGAGGACTGAGGTCCATGGCTCTAATCCTGCAGTGATTTGCAGAGGTACTGTGTATCTCTGTGAAGTCTGACTACCTCAAAGCTATAGTGCAAAACAATGTAAAACAATGCAAATAATTGCTCTTACACAGCAGTAACACCCATACTATCCCTATGACTGATTCACAGGCACATTCAAATTCAGATAAACAATTTGTATCCCATGAAAAAAAGAAGTTCCAAATTTGATTTATGTCTTAAGCAACAAAAAGCTGCCACAGTAGGCTGAAAAAATGTTCACCGACTTCTGTTCTTTTTCTTTTTTCCTGACATGCATTAAAAATAATTGAGAGGAGAAAACTGCGTTTTCACATGCCAAACAGATAAAAGATAGGCTTCTCATTCTTGGGAGGACCAGAACCTGCAGAGGAGAAACCAAACACCAACAAGGAATTTCAGGGTGTTGGTGGAAAGAAATCTTAGGGTATAACATACTGGATTTTCTTGATTTTGTAGCACTTAAGGAAGTTTTCACCTGACTTTCATTTCACTTCCTTGAAAACTTGTATCCATACAGCTTTTAAGAGACATTCTCAACAACAACTGTACAGCCATCTCCTAAGAGAAACAAACTAGGAGAACATACAAAACAGTAAGAAAAAGGGAGCTGTCTTTTCATATTATCTTCTACACTTGCAAAGCTCTTCTCACATTTTCTTAATGTCTTATAAACAGTTGCATAGGCAACTGAGAATAATTATGTTCAGATGAATAATTAGATAATACAAATCTATCATTTTCAGTTGGATTAGATACATCTTTGTAAATTTTCTATTTCTTCTATGCAGTTTGTTGTCTGTAACCAGGCCTTAAAAGACTTTCTAGGAAAATTTAACCTTGAGTATTCAACTGTCTTCAATCAGAAAAGTGACTCTCAAAAAAGCACTGCTGCCAAGATCATTCTTTCTCAGTATCTTACAGATCAAATTTGATCAATTTATAAGCTAAAAAATAGATTTTCACAACTACTCACCCAGCAAATACAATTCAAAAGCTACAAGTTAGGACAATTTATTTCCAGTAAGTGCAAGTTACTATACTTAGCACTTGTGCAAATGCATGGTTTAAGTGGATGTGGGTTCAGGGTGATTGCAGGCTGAACATAGGCAAATACTGGTAGCTAAAACTTGGTCTAGAAAACTGTTGAAGATCCTTGGGCTATTTGGATGAACCACTTAAACCTATTTATGGACACTGGGAGCCTGTGTGGAGACCAACTGATGAGCACAGAGCTAGCAAATTCTATAGGTGCTCTCTTGGTCTTGCTTGTGTGCTCAGTAGCTTGCAAGGACTATCTGAACTGTTTATTTAACATTGTGTGAGGAAGAGGCTCATTCATTCTTCCAAGGCAATACTGTTTCTAAAAGGAGCTGTGGAATAATATTTTTGCTCTAAGCTGTCCCTGTTAAAAATAGGAACGTGATTTCCTGATTAACCAGATTTAGGTCTGAAATTCATGGTACTTGTAGGTAACTTGGTAAGCCTCTTAAAATTTCTATTTTGCTATTTACTGAAAAGATAAAGAAGTTAAGAATTGACCCCCAGGTTTTTGGTGACTTAGTTCTGGTCTTTCCTTTACTCAGGGGGAATAATGCTGGGTTTCGGCCAAGGCCTCACTCAAAATGGGAAGACTCAAGCCAGCTCTTCCAAAAGAAATGGAAAGAAGGGTGACTTCCTCTAAAGAATTTTTTTCTGGGTAATATTTTTGGACAAGATAATAAACTGCTCTTTTTTGTCATCCTACCTCCAAGATGAAGACAATTCACTTTTCATGACCTATAAGCCTATTAGAAATTCAAAGGCAGAAAACCTTTAAATCCCATCAGACTTCTATTGAAAGCTAGTTCTTTTAATGTTTCTTTTTTAAATTTGTTTTTTGGTTCCCCCCTCCCCCTAACTCTTATCTCTCCAAATTTTCCAGATCCAACAATTGATATTATGGCCTGTTATCTCCATTACAGTTAGGTTGCCTTATGCAAAATTCTTATTTTTTACAATTAATTTGACACTGAAACTTTACATGTATATTTACTTATTTTTCATAACTAAAAATGGCTGTATATATATTTACATATAAAGATATGATTATTTTTATAATCACTGGTCACTACAGAGAAGAGATCAGTGCCTGCCACTCCTCTTCCCCTTGGGAGGCCGTTTTAGGCTGCAGTAAGGTTTCCCCTCAGTCTCCTCCAGGCTGAACAGACCAAGTGCCCTCAGCTGCCCCTCACATGGCTTCCTCTCAAGGCCCTTCACCATCTTTGTTGCCCTCCTTTGGATGCTCTCTAAGAGCTTAATATCATCTTTTATATTGCAGTGCCCAAAACTGCACACAATATTCAAGGTGAGGCTGCCCCAGTGCAGAGCAGAGCAGGACAATCCCCTCCCTCAACCAGCTGGAGATCCTTTGCCTGATGCCTCCCCAGGACACGGTTGGCCCGCCTGGCTGCCAGGGCACTGCTGACTCATATCCAGCTTGCCACTGACCAGCACCCCCAGGTCCCCTTCTGACATTCCCCAGTCTGTACCCCTCCCTCAACCAGCTGGAGATCCTTTGCCTGATGCCTCCCCAGGACACGGTTGGCCCTCCTGGCTGCCAGGGCACTGCTGACTCATATCCAGCTTGCCACTGACCAGCACCCCCAGGTCCCCTTCTGACATTCCCCAGTCTGTACGAACATTCAGGGTTGCCCCATCCCCAGTTCAGGATCCGGCACTTCCCTGGTTGAATTTCTTATGGTTGGTGATTGCCCATCTCTCTTAATTTGTCCAGGTCTCTCTGCAGGGCCTCCCTGTCTTCCAGGGAGTCAACAGCCCCTCCCAGTTTTGTGTCATCTGTGAACTTGCTTAGCATCCCTTCCAGTCCAGCATCCAAGATGAAGATGTTGAAGAGCACAGGGCCTAAGATGGAGCCCTGTGGAACCCCAACAGTGGCAGGTCACCAGTCTGATGTCACTCCATTCACTATTACCCTTTGTGCTCGACCCGTGAGCCAATTGCTCACCCACCACATGATGTGTTTATCCAGCTGTGCTGGACAGTTTGTACAGAAGGATCCTGTGAGAGACAGTGTTGAAAGCTTTACTGAAAGCCAACCCTGTTATATCAGCTGGCTTCCCTTGATCAGCTAGGTGGGTTACCTTGACATAAAAGGAAATCAGATTTGATAAACAGGACTTTCCTCTTATGAAGCTGTGTTGTTTGTGACCAATGACTGCATTGTCTTTCAGGTGTTTTTCAACACTTCCAGAATAATCTTCTCCATAACTTTACTGAAGTGAGACTGACAGGCCTGTAGTTTCTGGAGTCCTGCTTCTTGCCCTTCTTAAAAATCAGGACAGCGTTTGCCAGCTTCCAGTTATCTGGCACCTCTTTGGATTCCCAAGACCACACAAAAATCATTGATAGAGGTTTTCTTATGCCATCAGCTAGGCCTTTGAGGATTCTTGGATGAATCCCATCAGGGCCCATAGATTTGTAGGGATCCAGCTGTAGAAGCAGATCCTGCACAGTTTCAGGGTCGATTAGGAGTTGATTATTCTTGCAGTCATGGTCCTCCAACTCAGGGCACTGAGAACCCCTTGGTCCCTCATCCGTGTTGAAGACAGAGGCAAAGAAAGTGTTAAACACCTTTTCCTTGTCTCTGTCCCTGTTTGTGACATGACCATCCTCGTTCTGTAACAGGCCAATGATATTTCTGCCATTAATGTATTTGAAAAAACTCTTTTTATTGCCCCCCACATTTCTGGTCAGTTTCGACTCCAGCTGAGCTTTGGCTGCACAAATTTTCTCCCTACAGTGGCAAGGAGCATCTCCGTATTCTTCTCATGTCACCTGACCTTACTTCCACTGTGCATACACCTTCCCTTTTTTGCCTTATTTCCAAGAGAAGATCCCTGCTCAGCAAAGCTGGCCTTCTGTGTCACCTGCCTGATTTCTGACATTGGGAATTGCCAGCTCCTGTGCCTTCAGGAGGTGGTGTTTGAAAAGTGACCAGCACTGATGGACCCCAGCACATGCAAAACCATTTTCCCAGGGGACCTTTCTTATTAGTTCCCTGAGCAGCCTGAAGTCTGCTCTCCTCATGTCCAGAGTTGAGGTTTTGCTGGCACTTTTCCTTCTGTCAACAGAGATTTTAAACTCGACCCCTTCATGGTCACTGTAGCTAAAATGGCCACCCATCTCCACTTCGTTCACAAGATCCTCTCTGTTGACCAGCAGCAGACCAAGTAGAGCATCTTTCCAAGCAGGCTTCTGCAGGACCTGTTCCATAAAGTTGTCATCCAGGTTTCTTAGGAGTCTTCTGGGCTGGGTTGTCCCAGCTGTGTGATGCTCCTTGTTAATCTCTGGCAAGTTAAAGTCCCCCATAAGGACAAGGACAGTTGACTTGGAAGTGCCCCTTAGTTCCTCAAAGAATAATTTGTTGGCATCACTGTCTTGGCTGGGAGGTCTACAGCAGACTCCCACGATGTCATCCATGTTATTTGTTTGCCCCTTGATTCTTATCCAGAGGCTCTCAACTGGGCCACTATCAACTGTGAATTCCTTACATTCTAACCCTTCTTTTACATACAGTGCCACTCTTTGGCCTCTTCTGCCCTGCCTATCCCTCCTGAAGAGCCTGCAACCATAGTTTCTGATTATTATTTTATAATTTTTAGCATCCTTTATGGCCTGTTGTTTAGAGATTTAGTTACGCATGCCTACATTCCATCTGGTGTGTATGGTTACACCAACCTTTGAAATGTGCTTGTGCTCTTCCACAAAATACATCAGACTTAACATTAACTACAGGCAAAAGTAATCCAGAGTTCTCTAAGGGAATTTAATGCTGTTTGAACAATGTATAAGCAAAACTGTAAATGCGGTTACTGGCAAAATAAGTTACAGTCACACAACTACCATACATACACAAACAACACAATTTTAATGTCCAAACTACACTAGTCTGTATTGTTAATGCCTAGTTCACAGACTTAACAAGTGCAAACATTACTACATGCATATTATAGTTTGGGCATACAAATGGCTGGATCTGCAGAGAAACAAGCCATGCTTTGAAAAGTTATCCTGTAGTATTACATATAATTGAGCTTACCCTGTTTGCTTTTTAAATCAGACTATGTCCATGTACTGGCTGTACCTATGTACGAGAAACTGAAGTAAAAATTCATTGACAGGCATTCTCTAGTATTATACAGTGAATTTTTTGAATGTTCTATTATCCTTGCAGAATCAAAGTAATCGGAACTACTCTTTATGGACAAAGAGTCACAGACTCACAGAATGGGTTGAGCTGGAAGGGACCTTAAAGATCATCTGGTTCCCACCTCCCTGCCATGGACAGTGACACCTTTCACTAGGCCAGGTTGCTTGCAGCCCCATCCAATCCAGGCTGGAACACTTCCTAGGGATAGAGCATGCACAGCTTCTTGGAAGAATACTTACAGTATCTCTCCATTCTCATGATAAAGAATTTTTTCCTCCTATGTAATCTAAACCAACTCTCCACCTTATGGCTGTTCCCCCTCGTCCCATCACTACATGCTTTTGTAAAAAGTCCCTCTCCAGCTTGCATGTAGCCCCCTTTAGATACTGAAAGGCTGCTATAAATTCTCTATGGAGCCTTCTCTTCTTCAGGCTGAACAATCAAATTCTCTCAGCCTTTCCTAGTATGAGAGGTGTTCTATCCCTCTAATCATCTTGGTGGCCTCCTCTGGACTTGCTCCAACAGATTGATGTCCTTCCTGTGCTGGGGACACCAGAGCTGGACACGGAGCACTACAGCTAGGGTCTCATGAAAGCAGAGGTACAGAATCACTTCTCTGAACCTGCTGGCCATGCTGCTTTTGATGCAGCTCAGGATAAGGTCAAGTATTACTTTATTTAATGCCTCTCAAAGCTTCCCTTCTTCTGCATCTCCTTATATTTCTTCTTCTTCTATTCTAGAAACATGTCTTATCAGGCTATTAATTCCCAACATGTGCAATTTACTTCCCATATAAACTTTATCCCACAGAACTCTTTATATATATGGTAAAATAAAGAATGAGTTAAGAGCCAGGATAGAGCTATAAATAAAGTATTGCCAGGATGAAGCTATGAATAAGATTTCTGTTACCCTATAATGTTGAAAGACAGATTTTACAACAAATTTTGGTAGGTCAGTGATCTATGAAATACATAAGATTTTTTTGTGTGTTTGAAAACAACATAATGAAGATTTGTTATTAACAGAACTAATCATGGTAGGAAACTTTAACTCTGAAAAGCCTTTGGAAATGTTACAGTCTACTGGGCTTCAATCCATTATCTAAACACTCGCAAATGCATCCATACTTATCCAATAGACCAGAACAACTCTCGAAGAGCTGTTATGGTCTAGTGAGTGAGTGGTACATAAACCATAATGCATATGAAGCTCAAACTTCCTTTTACATTTTTACATTTAAAGTTAATTTACTTTAAGCAATGGAATAAATAAACTGACCTGACCTGTCGACTTGGTTCCATGTGAAATCAGCAACACTCATAAAATTTCAAGGTTCAGTGAAAGTCCCAAAGAAAATTAGCACAACAGTATAATTTCCGTACTGTTTACTTACTTTGCAGCAATTCTAATAAAGTTTGAAACAGAACACATCTAATGAATAGGAGAGATCCTGATATTAGGACAGTACAGGATCATAAACAATAGTATATCTATCCTCTGTTAAGGAAAGAAACTGGGAAATGAGGAAACAGCAAAGGAAAAAAAAATGGACACTGACTAGTTTTGAGGGTAAAAATTCCACTGAATTACCCAAGGGCTTTATGGGCCCGTGAGGTGTTTAATCTCCTCTGAGATGTGGCTGGTTTCCACAACTTAAATGATTTTTATCCTTATTGAGCAACTTCTTGCAAACAATTTTGTGCATTTTGTTTCAGCACAAAACTGTCATCAAATGCTGATGTTGTCCCCCCTCTTTCATGCCCTAGAAGGATCAGCTGAGGGTATTTTTTATCTTTTCCTAGTTTTCTGTTCTTGCTTAGTAACTTGTGAATCATTAACTGACACTGCAGAGCATAGCTGTGAAAATAACTGTGGTTTAGAGCTGCCAATAATGGCCCACTAAAGTTACTTCCCAGCACATGGCATAAAAACCCTCCAACAAACATTAAAAAGTCCCTTCTGATGTTGCTTAACATTGTCAGCCTGCTTGGGCTTAAAAAGCACCATAAAGAGGTTGCTTTCCAGATTTTCATATGCCAAATGGGAGGTGCCTTTTGGTGAAGCTTTTCCCTGAGGGAAAGAAGAGCAGCTGAGTTACTTCATGCTGCAAAGTCGATGTTTGGATGATCCCACTCCGGGGAAACATACACAAGTGCCACAGTCAAGCTGCTACTAGTGGATGTGTCTGTACTCAGCAAAAAAACAGTAGGAAAGTTCAAGAGAAAAAGCAGAGTATCATAAAGATAGTCTTTGAGAGCACATGACATCCAGCAAAAGCCACTATGCAGCAGCCTGAGTATGCCAAGGAACAGTGTGAATGCAAAAAGTGAGTATTTTAAATCTTAGTGGAATACCCTGAAAATATAGCCACTTGAGGAATCTATTTCTTCAGAAAATACCTTTCGTGCTGCTGGGATATTTGGGGGATTCTATTTTCAATACCTGTGTTCTGAATCTAGTGGAGCAATGCTTTTATCATGACTATAAAATGGTTATGAGCCAATTCCTCATATGAAACAGTCAGTAACAGTGGGGCTTTTTTATGACAAGCATGATGTCAGACAAAGGGCATCAGGACTCAGTCTTTGTACTACAATACAAAACAACAATACATAAACACCTTTGTGAAAGCAGCTTGAAACCCCATGTTTTCTATTAAAAAGTCATGTTCAATCTTCACTGTTGATAGAACAGAATAGCTAACATAGAGAACATTGTATATCAGAAAGGTCAATAGTTATTATGAGCTACAAATATATTTTTTTCCATCCTTCAGGCTGTTTAGCGCATATCACAGCATGAGCAGCTGTCTTCTTTAATGCTTTTAAAATTAGAATCCCAAAGAGGAAGAAAAAATTACATTTGCAATGATTGCTCTTTGCTTTTGTAAGTTTACTTTAATACACTATTTTATATACATGAATCTTCCATGCAGCCTAACCAAGGGGCAGTAACTGGTTGCTAGTATCCACTGGATTGCTGTATCAATGCGTACAGAATCCTGACAAAAAAAAAATCACTTTGCACAAATTGTGTAACCTTGTTGAATAACTTGTCTAGGAAAGTATGTAGTTACTGGGCATACGTTTAAACCAGGCAAGCATACATGTGCAAACACAGACTGATCATCAGTAATGGGAAATGCTTACTGGTTTAGCAGCAATAAACACAGAGAACCACCTCACCTACCGCTTCCTATTTGCACACTGAAAATGGAAAAAAAAAGGGTAGTAAGATCATGGCATCACTCGATCTCATATTTTTCAAACACAGCAAGTATCTGGGTTCGTTTTGCCAACAGTGAACAACTGCTTAAAATTGCAAATGAGTTTCCATTCTGTTCTTTGGATTTCAATCATATTGGTTCTACCAAACTGTTCCAATTTCCAAGTTTGAACCTTATCTGGATCCGTATTTATGTGTCAAATGCAAATGAGTATTCTATAAATATTTTTAAGTCTGCGAGGCAAGAAATAATTTTCCTTATAAAACAACCTTTTAGCTAATTTAAAATGGTTCAATTAAAAACAAACAAACAAACTCCCAAACACACAATCTGGAGTATAAGTGCCTAGAAGAATGTTTTCATCATAGGGTTTAATGCCTGGCTCACAGATAACTTCATTACTGGACAGTAGCAATAGGTATGGTACCAAGCATCTATGAAGCCATGGTACCACCATGGCTTCATAGTTCAAAAAACAATCAAGTCACACTTTTAAAATGTAAGAAAACATATAATTTCACATACTCAGACAGAATCTACTTATTCATAACAAAAACATGTTTGACTAACACTTTTATTTTTAAAGAAAAATAATAATGGAAAAAATGAAGAAATATAGCCTTTCCCCTACCTTGCCAAACAAGTAGCACTTAAAAATATCCTGTGAATAGAACTACTATTTAAACATGAAAATACTTACGTCCTGTGCATCCAAACATATTGCATAATACTATTTACATTTCCATCATCACAAGATTCTCTGTGTGATTGATTCCCCTCATCTGTCACACAGAGACTCCGTGACTTGGTCCAGGCTAAACTGAATTCAGGCAGGCTGCTAATCCTGCTGCTGCTGAGGAATTTGCTAGCACAGCTGGCATAGCAGATAGCTGATGCTATTGGGATCTACTGCTCATCTGGTAGTGCTTCCAGCAGCAATCCTCACCTCCAACATGCATGTTCCTGGCTGAAGAAGGGGTAAGAGACCCATACAACTGTCCAGATTTCTCTATAGCTTTGTCCATTATTGGTACTGCTTTCTTGTTCCTGTTGCAGCATTTTCTCCTCAGGGCACCATATTAAACTATGGCAACAACATTCCTAACATACACCAGTACAGTTCTTACACAGGTAAGTTAGTATTTATAGATTTCTTGGTTTATGCAGAATTTACAAAAAAGCTGAAAATAATAAGTGCTATGCCATCGAAATTCAAAAGAGTTGACTACAAGTATCTCCAAAAATTACAGACTTGAGGCTGCTGAAAAAAGCCTCAACCTAATGGTAGTTTCAGTGAGCTGCAGCCATGCATATTATTCTTAGGAAACAATTCATTCAAATTATTTGGTAAAATCAAGTATCGAATGGGCTGAACATCTTACTTTTATTATATTTTCTGCCTTTATTTATTTTGCACTGTGGAATTAAGAAGGTTTTTGACAGACACAATCAGAACCTGTCATATCACACAGGAAACAACATTTTAAAAAACAGTGCACAGTGCAAATATTTTGGCATGTTTATCACAAGGTTTGAATGGTAAGCACTTAACAGAAGAAATGCTAGAGGGCTTTATTTTAACAATGGGAACAATGACTTCCCTCCCCATAATGCCCCTCCAATTCAAGCTTTAAGTAAAATAAAGCCAGACCCAAGATAATAGGAATAAGACGATCAATAATGATTTCTCTTCCATTTTTTGGTAACCCATTTTTCTAGCTTCAGTGTTGGCAAACTGTGTAACTTGGAGAATGATCATTTAGGCACAGTCATAACATCATGTGGTTGGTGAAATTTCCATGGTACAGTATTTCCTGAGTTTTTCTTACTTAAAATTTTTCTACATTGTATTTTCACAATCCTGGAGCTTGCACTGTTTCTTTTTCCTCCAAGTGTGAAGATCACCCCATGGATTAACAAATGATTGAGGATTGTCTCTTAAAAGACTCTTTAAAAAAACCTGTCAGAATCAACCTGAGACAAAGATTTATTATGAACTATTTAAAGGGCTTAATATATGTATCCCCAAAGAGCCCTTGGAGCGAACTAAAAAGGAAGAATGGAAATCTCAAAGAATGAGAAAAATCTCCAATGCTCCACTTTCTTCACACCATGATTACTGTTTACTCAAAGGATAAAATGCCTAACCTGTCACATGAAGTCTTCAGAAGCTATATTACTGCTGATGTACAGTAAAAAATCCAAAACAATGAGCCTCGACAGTAATATGCCTAAGAAAGGCAGCTGTAATTTGCTTTCTAACCTGTCCACCAACACACTAATGTGGATACATCTTGTACAAAGCACTGATCTCCTGACCCAGACAGCAATCAAACAACTGCCAGAGTGTTGGCTGTCACATAAGCTGTGACCATTACCTTAATTATATGTTACCACATAACAAACCTTCCCTAATGAGCAACTCTTCTCCCACCCGTGTGCCAGCTAACCCTTCCGTCCTTGAAGCATATCACTACAGATTATTTCAATTTGAAATTTGAAAAGCATATTCAGATGCAGTACATCCAATAGATAAAAATACTATGTATTTTAACAAAGTTAGTTGTTTTACTAGACAAGAAAAAATGTAGGCTTATACTAAAGAAAGAAAATTAGAGAGAAATATAATGTATACAACTGGTAAACTTAATGCAAAGCTGTATATGACCTTTGACTATATGTTCATATATAAATATGTTCATCTTTGCATATTCCTTTGTGTTTAGAGAAGTACATAAAATACTTCCATATTGACTTTGTGCCTAAAACCAGGAATGGTACCTGGGGTCAAAGTTCACACAAATGCTTGCTTTCCTTCTCTGGTACCAACTTCCAGCAGGATACATAATTTCTTTTCTTCTAGTTTTTATCGCTTATTTTTTTACAAAATTTTATTTTCTTCTGTTGTCAGATGTTTAGGACATTTCCATTCACATTACTATTTCCAGGACACCAGGTCCTTATGAACAAATAAAACGCAGCTTCTCTCTCTCCACTGAAGTTATCCATGCTCTACATCAGATAAAGTACTGGAAAAGAGAGGGAAAGAGCGAGGCATGGAAATCTTGTCCTGTCTGGGTTATTAACCTTTCCACATTTTACCCGTTCATGCTAAATGCATATCTAACCTAAGCAACGCAGTGCGAAGCATCTGCAGACTTCCCATTTGCTATGTGTTTTACTTGACTAGTGAGTGACAGTGTCAAAACAGTTAAAAATGCAGCTACTATATCAGAAGATCAGAAGGAATGTGAGAGCAGACAATTGAACAATAGAGCAACAGATGAAGTTTCATGCAAACAAACAAAAGATTGCAGCACACTTTTGAAGGAACTACTCCTCTATATTCAGAAGCTTTAAATAACTCTAACAAGGCAATAAAAATAAACGGAAATATCTCAGTAAAGACACCTGCTCTGTATAGAGCCCATTACAGCTAAAGACTTTAAATGAGATGTTAGAACACAATAAAAATTAATCTAAAATTAATAAATTCATAAAGAAAACAGTGATATGCCATTATGCAACGTTATGGACCAAGTTTTACAGTCAGTATTGTGTTTAGTTCTGGTCATCTGTTACTAAAAAAAGAGAATAATAGAAATATAAAAATTTCAGTAGAAGGACATCTGAAGAGAGATTAACGAGATTATAAATATTTAGCTTTGAGAGCAGATAAATTTAACAAAAGGTACATAAAATAATGAATGATACATAGAAGATAGAATAAAACAAAGGATATTTCCAATAAATTGAACAGAAAACACATTTTGAGCTGATAAACAAAATGCTTAAAAAAAAATTCTTCCCCGCATGTAATCTCTAAAATTATCTATCTATCTATCTATCTATCTATCTATCTATCATCTCTCAAAAGAGGGATTAAATATCTTTGAGGATAACCAGAATAACCATGTTAAACTAAGTATAATAAAATTTACATGACTTATCAAGTACCATAATCCAGTTTATAAGGCATATTTACCATACTGTAGATTTTACATGTGGTTTGGCAGTATTTGGTACCAGCTACTCTAAATGGTAAAATAGTAGACTAGATAGTATTCACTCAGATACTATGCGAGTTCCTGCGTTGCTAAGAAATTCCTCTTCCATATAAAGGACTGTAGCAGGACATGCTTCTTTTGTTTACTCATTCACCCCCAGCTTTATGATTCTCCAGTAGCACAGTGATTCTTCAGTAGCACAGAAAAAAGACTGAGTCCCTACAGAAAGAATACATAACTCAGTGGTCTTCCCTTTTCTTTGTTTGCTGGCTTTGAATTGGAACATTCTTATGCACTTTCTCTTAAAAGCAGCAACAAAGTTAGTTAGTATTATGGTAGGAGTAAATTAAGAAGCTAAGGAGCAAATCAGTAGTGAATCTCTTGCCAGTGGTTCTCTTCTTTGAGTATTGAAAAATTCAAGTGCTTTCAGCTGAACTCATTATAGGTCCTTAAATGGATTTAAGATTAAGTGAACGTCTCATTAAGGCTTCTGCAGGTGTGTTAACCAGAAAAGGAAGGTCAGAGAAGGTGTACTCCCCTGATAAACAGTGCTGGAAAACTGTTAACAGTGGATGAGGAGAATGCTGAGATACTCAACAACTTTTTTGGCTCAATCTTCTATGGCAACTGCACTTCCCATGCCTCTTGAGTGGATGGACAGCAGGATGGGGACTAGTGGAACAAAATGCTTCCCACTATAAGCAAAGATCATGTTCATGCCCACCTGAAGAACCTGAATGTACATAAGTCTATTGGACCCAATAAGCTGCATTTCAGAGTCCTGAGAGAATTGGCTGATGTAGTTGCCAAGCCACTTTCCATGATATTTAAAAAGTCATGGCAGTCAGGTGAAATCCCAGCTAACTGGAAAAAGGAAAATATTGTACCCATCTTTCAAAAGAGTAGAAAGGAGAACTCGGGGATCTACTGACTTCTCAGCCTCACCTCTGTGCCTGGGAAGATGATGGAACCGATACTCCCAGAAACTCTGCTAAAGTACATGGAGGACAGGGTGGTGATTCAGGATAGTTGGCATGGCTTTACCAAGGGCAAGTCCTGCCTGAACAACCTTCTATGGTGGAGTGGCTACATCAGGGGACAAGGCTACGGACCTCATTTATCTGAACTTCACAGGGTCCCTCCCAATATCCTTCTCTCCAAATTGGCGAGATATGTATTTGATGGGTGGACTATTAGGTGGATAAGGAATTGGCTGGATGTTTAATGGCTCAGAGTCCCTCTGGACATCAGTGACAAGTGGTGTACCTCATGGGACTATATTGGGACCAGTGTAATTTAGTATCTTAATTCATGACATAGACGAAGGGAGGACACTCAGCAAATTTGCAGGTGACAACAGGGTCAGTAGTGTTTTTGGCACTCCTGAAGGGTGGGATGCCACCCAGAGGAACCTGGACAAGCTTGAAAAGTGAGTTCATGAGGTTTAACAAGACCAAGTGCAAGGTGCTGCACCTGGGTGGTGGCAACCCTTGGTCAATACAGGCTGGTTAACAATACAGCAGGTGAAGGGAGGGGATTCTGCCCCTCTACTCCCCTCAGGTGAGACCCCACCTAGAGCACTGCATCCAGCTCTGGGGTCCCCAGCACAGGAACGACACCGACCTTTTGAAGAGAGTCCACAGAAGGGCAACCAAGATGATGAGAGGGATGGAGCACCTCTCCTTTGAGGAAAAGCTGAGAGAATGAGGATTTTTCAGTCTGGGGAAGAGAAGGCTTCAGGGTGACCTAATTGCAGCCTTCCAGTACCAGAAGGGAGCATACCCACAAAAGAGCTGAAAAGGGACTTTTAACAAGGACATGTAGTGGCAGGACCAGGGGGAATGGCTTCAAACTGCAAGAGAGTAGGATTAGATTAGATATGAGGAAGAAATTCTTTACTATGAGGGTGGCGAGGCATTGGAACAGGTTGCTCAGGGAAGTTGTGGATGAACCTGAAGTGTTTCAGGCCAGGTTGGAAGGGGCTATGAGCAATTTGGTCTAGTGGAAGATGTCCCTGTCCATGGCAGTGGGATTGAAACTAGATGATCAAGGTCCCTCAAACCCAAACCATTTTATGATTCTGCAATCTCTTCATACCTGGGAAGCTCCATCCTCCAGTTGGCCCAAGATGTCCGCCTTTGCTGCATATACATTATATATTCAACATGGTCTCTGTGTTTTTCCCACTCTAACACTTACCTGCAGCCTGTGGAAGAGCCCATGCCAGAGCGAGTGGATGCGTGAAGGAGGCTGTGGCCCCATGGGAGGGCCATGATGGAGCAAGGTCCTGGCAGGGACCTGCAGCCCATGGAGAGAGGAGCTCACACTGGAGCAGGTTTACCCCAGCAGAACTTGTGGCCCCATCAGGGACAGATGCTGGAGTAGCTTGTTTGTGGAGGACTGCACCCCATGGAGAAGGGACCCACGGGACAGCAGTTTTGTGAAGAACTGTTTCCTGCGGGATGGGCTCATGCCAGAGAGGTTTGTGAAGGACTGTCTCCCTTAGGAGGGATCCAGGGGAGGAGGGAAAGGACTTCTCACCCTGACAGCAGCAGAAACAACAACTGACCGAAACCCCCATTCCCTGTCTCCCTGCTCTGCTGGGGGGGAGGAGATAGAACTTGGGAGGAAGGAGGGGTGAGGGGATGGGTGAAGGGAGGGGTGTTTTTAAGATTATTTTACTTCTCACTCTTGCTCTGATCCAATCCTGTTAGTAATAAATTTAATTAATATCCCCACTTTGAGTCTGTTTTGCCTGTGATGGTGATCAGTAAGTGACCTCTCCAAGCTCTTATCTCTACTCATGAATCCTTTGTTAGTTTTTTTCTCTTCTCTGTCTGGTTGCAGAGGCAGAGAGTAGCTTTAGTGGGTGCCTGGTGTCCAGATAGCGTCAACCCACTCCAAATACATGTATCTCTTGCTACAAAAAATGCAAATCGTAACAGTGAATTAACATGTTTTAATGAAATCATACATAAGTTCTTATATACCATGAAATATGACTTGTAATGTGAAATTACTTTTCAAAACCAAAAGGTGATAAAAGACCAACAGTGATTCATGTTCTCTTTGTACTCTCTTACTGACTTCTTCACAAAATAGCTCATTATATGGTTTACTGTTCTATGGAAGAGTTTTCTAGGTTAAGAAGTTTAATTTCAGAATGACTTTGATTAAGTGATATTTATATCACAATACAAAAGGAAACCCCTATCTCTAAAAAGCTTTTGTTTTTTTCCTATTTAGGCCCCCCAAGTTCTGCTAGAAAATCCCAGCACAGTGCAAATAGTGATTTCATATAAAAAATGTTAGTAGCTGCTTAATATAATCAGATGTAAGAATAATGATAATGATTACCTCATCATATTGGTAATTTTTGCATTCTGTTAGCAAATTTTGCTTTTGCTAACATGATGCAAAAGTTGTTAATATAATGAGTGTCATTGTATTAGCAACTTTATATCACATTAACAAAGATTAAATTTGCTAATGTAATATGACTCTCACTAATGTAAGATTAGTGTAAATAGAGACCAAAATCTCTGTAGACCACCTAAAGGCAACGCTGAAGAAATGTAAGAAATGCTCATCTGTTCTTCCTTTGCTAGCTATACCTTGAGTTTGCTTATTGTTATATCCATCTGTGCTCACTCAACACTCTCCAGAAAAGTCCATTTTATCAAACACTATCAGCCATTAGACAGTGATTAACTTTTGATGCAAAAATCATGCACCATAAAGTTACTTGTTAAAAAATAAGTGACTCACGAAATGGATCAACTGATATTTATGCAACATAAAGATATGTTCATGAAAACTGACTTTAGTAATATTGCTGCTTAATTTATATAGGACTTTCCACGATGAGTATACTGATGTCTCCACAAATACTGAACAGAGATAGCAAGCATCCTTGGACTACATTGCTCATGGTGGTCTCCCATAAGAGACTTCACATGTTAGAAGTCTGTGGCATAAATGCCACAACATTAATAAGTAACAAGCAGCCTGAATACAATGATCTTTGGTGCTTATATAACACAGTATCCAAATGGCTGCACAACCCCATCCACACCTGCACAAGTGACTTGGAAGTGAGATATGCTTAGCCATGTATGTATCAAGGAAGATTAAGAGGCTTTAGCTGTGTAAATGCTCTCTATCTCCTCCCGCAACACTGGCACCATTCATGTTCCTGGGGTAATTCTTCTCCTTGCTTTCATCTCCCTGTCCCAGACTTCAAAGGAGGCTCCCAGGCCTGAGGAGCCAAAGGGAAGCTGCAGCACTTTGTGAATATGGAAATATAGGTTGCTCTTCTCAGAGGAAGCCTAACCTTGCCTAAATGATTTGACTTTAATGAGCAGCTGAGTAACATGCTAAGTGAAAGAAGAGTTGTGATGGACTGTTGCTATAAGAGATGTGTAGAAGTGGAGCTTGCTCTCACCTTCCATTTTGAGACTTGGGTCACGCCACATACCAAATCTGGGCAGTATTACCCTTTTCATGTTTTGTCTCAGAACAACCTACAAAATATAAGTGCTCCTTCCTGAAGTCCACATGCATCCAGTGTTGGAATTTACCAGACTACAAAATGCAGGTCCCTGAATGAAATTCTGGTTTGAAAAAAAGTGAAAATTAAATGCAACAGTTAGTCAACACAACAACTATCTACAGGAGCAAACAATTGAACAGCACTGAAGTATTCTGAGGAGAAAGAACTGCTGCTTGTCTGCAGTCTAGGGTGGAAAACCATGATATCAGAAAGGCAGTAGATGCAGACTTTTGAGGAATAACCTCAACACAGCTTCATGCAAAGATTGACAAATATATGGTATAAGTCTCTGTCTTCCTTTCAGAAAAAACACCAGTAAATTCATCCCATACAATGTAGTAACAAAAACAAGCAGCATTCCTGCAGAACAGAGCTGCTGAGCTAGGTGGGAACCCAGTAAGTAAACTGGGAACTGTACAGATAAATAAAACATGCTCCAAATTTTCACCTGCTTTGTGCTTGATTTGCTTTTATAGCTAATGATTCAGTTTTGTGGTCAAGCATTAAAAAGCTAGAATTAGCACATAAGAATAATCTGAGCTGCAAAGTCCTAGATACAGCGGCAGAACTGCAGGTACCATAACCAGGTACCTAACTAAAGGAAGGTGCTGAAGGGGGAGCTAGATATTTAAGGTGGCTCATCCATTGAACATGAAAGGCCTTTTGACATCAGAAGTTAAAACTGGATTCACAGCTTTATGTTAATACGTACTTTTATTATAAACAGTAGACTGAACTGAAAAAAATTCTACTTTTGTGATAAACTGTATTTCAGCTCATAGTACTAAAATATAAAAAGGATCAATCATGAGTTTTCCATTTCTTTTCCCCCAATTCTTCAAATGCAATTTCTGTGAACAAGTTTAATTAGAAGACCATTTCTTTCAGTGAAGTGAAGTGAAGCCCTAACCACTTATTGTTATGAGCAGCATGTGGCTTTTTTTCTTTGCTAGAGCAATATTTCTGGAGCTGATTCATGAGTGAATTGTAATATGGAAAACTGTATTCTGCTCATCTAAATTTCACTGGCACAAGTTGGGGTGTGTTTTTTTTTAAAATTATTTCTTTATTTTTGTTTTTCATCCAGGAATCCTATTCTGTCTTCCAGTTTTATTTGATTCTGACAGTTCACAGCTGAGCAGTTCAGAGGAATACACAGCTTCTTTAATTCACCTCACTTGACAACAGCAGGACCTGATCCTGCAAGTCAGCTTTAAAATTGCATTTTGAAGCTGTCACGGAAATCACGTGAGAGATGAACTGTTTCTCGCCATTTCTGAAAATTAGGTCATTTATTTAGGACATTGAAAAGAACTTAGGAGTTATGACTTGAGGCACACATTACAATTTTTTTTGTCAGTGTAGTCCCTTTACCTAATGCATAGAAAGAGATTCACAATATAACCAGCCAATCTGTCTTAAAAAGTTCCTTTACAGACACATTTTATGATACAACTCTTTATGTTTGTCTTGAACTTGATGAATGATGACAGGCCTTTTTTCACAAAGCTTCCATAATGCCAGAGATCTTTGGATTGAGCACAAGAAAATTTAGGTCATACAGGTATAGCACCATGAAGCAATAAAAGCCTAAACCAGGGCAGAAACCCTAAATGACATGCAGCATGGCAACTGGGGCAGGTGTTTGAGGAATATATTGTATTCTCCTAAGGCACAGAGGCAGAGGGGGGCAAGTGACATGAGAAACAGGAAAACCAAAGTAATTTGCTGATATATTTTTCCCTTGTGTGTTTTGTCCCACATAATTTCAGCATGCACTGCACATAATTCTGCTCTGCCATTTTCAGTCTAAGCTTAGCCTTGTTTATATAATTTCCCTGTCTCACTGACAGCCCTCATGCCTATCTGTGGATTAGGACAGGATTGTGTTAACAGAGATGACCAGGTCTTTCTGGTCCAGTGCCACATACTGCCCTTGACACTTAAACCACTGGAGAAGCCCTGTCAGGGGCAATAGTTCCAGGACTGATGTCTTCTGCAGGCTATTCACTAGAAGTCAGCAGTCATACAAACAGCTCACAAGCTCCCCACTCCAAAACAAACAAACAAACAAACAAACACACAAAGAATCTTGCTAACATACCCCTCTAAGTATGAGAAAGGTGTGTATTTTAAAGAGTTTCTATCTAATATTGTCACAGCAACAGACAGCTAAGCTGCCATTTAAGCAGCTCTCCTGGGTTCCCTGTATCTGGAAGGGAAATACCGTTTGTGGGCAGGAAGAACAACGGGGGCCTGTGTGATTGAATAGCACTGAGCAAATGCAGAAACTACTATAAAGGCTGTTGGGGTTGGATACTCGTATACAAAAGCCATAGTATTACCACCCTGTCCTTATAAAACACATTATTATTTTTAGTGTCATGTGCTGTATTACAACGTCTGATAAAAGTAAAGCACAAGAATTTGCTAGATGACTTGATTTCTGCCCTTGTCAGATTATTTTGTTTAGTTTCTGATGAAAATGTAAGGCAAGCTTTGCAAAATTTTTTTTTGTGGATTCTCTTTTCAGCTTCTTTTCCCTTCCTATTGCCACATCTAATCTATTTATCTATGGCTCAATTATTGATTTATGTCCACCAGGATGCTAGATATGTATCCTGTAAGTGATATCACCTTATTTTTGTTGCATTATATACAGTTAATGGATACTCTGAATTGCACTTGCGAATAAAAGCATTGCAAATTGTTATTAATTGTACTCTAAGGAAGACATATTCCACTGTTGAACTTTCCAGGCAAGGCAAAGTATGATAATTCTTCTGTTCACTGAACAATTTTTTCCTTGTTATGGGACCGCTAATGAATGAACTATTGCTTTAAACGTGAAGTCCTGAAAGTGCCAGTTAGGTAAAAACATATTTTTTGATACTTAAAATACCAAAAAGTAACAATAGCTTGTATGGAAGCTCCATATATGTCCACTTAACAAAAATAGCCTTTGAACTGCAAAGAATTTTGGTGATGATTCCTCTTCACTGAAAAAATAATTACAAAATGTTATTCATCTATTTCTTTTCCTGACCATGTGTTTAGCTACCATTTTGCAGTTTCAGCAGAGCAGATGTGCTATGACAGAAACAGCAGCTACAGTATTTGCTCCACATATAGCAACAACAAGCAAATGTGACTCATATCCTGGATTACATTAAACAAAAAGGAAAAGTGACAAAAAAATCTGTTAGTCTAACAACAGATTTTAATTGCAAACTAAATTGAAATTCATTTGTTTCAAAAAGTGTTTTCAAATGTTAACTCACAGATTCATGCTGTAGTATTTGCCAAAAGTGTCAATGCTGTGAGGTGAAATACTGTGTCTAATGAGGTCACTAGAGCTTTGACACTGCATCTGGGGCAAGAGTCCATCTTGGTCCTTTATTTGGTTCCCCCAGATAATTTTATGTACACCACGTAAGCACTAAGCTTTAACTTGTCTTTTAAAAAAAAAAGAAAATCTTTATGGCTGCAAAGGATTAAATGCAATTAAGGATTTATCCATAAAAGATGTAATCAATAATTATCATTCAATGATTGGCAGCAGAGATCTGGGCTTGAAATATGAGCTATTTGAGGGCAAACTCAAATGTCTTTAACACAAGCAGGGTCTCTGCTCTTGACCTATTAAAACTTTGTTTGCTATTATACTTGCTGGGGAACGAGTCATGCGGAAAGGTGTTGAGGAAATGAGCCAGTGTGTTCCCCAGGTGATATAAATGCTTTATCATACTGATCCCTGCCTTGTTATGTAAACTATACCGGGTACTGTTCGTTTTAAACAGAGAGATAAACAGATCTAATATGCTTCAGGGCGTCATGCTTTATGCATGAACTGCTTTTTATTTTTATATTAAAGATTTTCTTGACACAACCCTTTGCAAAGAAGGAAAGCTCCAATATAATGTCTTAACTACAGCCACTGCAGCACCTGCAAATTCAAAGTACTGAGACTGATATTCCCTGATCAGATAGTCTCATGCCAACCTATTTAATTAATTCTTAATAAACAATTTTTTTGTGAAATACCACTTGCAATGAGAAAGTCTCTCCCAAAAGATGAAGTAATCCTCTGAGAAGGAATTTATAAATAACTTGATCTATCTGTCTATTTACAATATTTAGCTACCTACTCTTTGCTTTTGGTTGTCTGATCTATCACTTGGTTTCTTATTTATTGTACAGTTTTCAATCTGAAGGGATATCAGATAGAAAATTTTTAACCTTCCCAGGACTAATATCCAGTTTCTTTTTATAGCAATGGGATTAAATTCTACTCTCAATTTTCATGGGAACAAATACAGGATATCACCAAAGATTTCAGTTACTTAAGATTTATATCCATAAACAAGATTAGAATTTAGTTAGCTGTCTTAAATTTGAGGTATACAACATGAAAGTGAACACATTTGTTCTCTCATTTAAAGAAATGGACCTACGGAGTATTACAAGGATCCACTTTGAGAACTGTATACACTTTTGACATAAAAATTATCAAAAATTTTCTTGTTCTTGATTTTATATTCAATACCCTGAAAAACTTTAAGGACAGCTCTAGAACTCTATTTTCTTAGAACTGCATAAGAAGAAAGAGGAAAAAAGTCATCTATATTGTCATATACACAGAAATATTCATTTATCCTACCTAAAGCAAGATTTGAAGTACCTTTTGCAATCTCAGCACAACCTTAACTATGGAGTTACTAGTGACACCCTTGTATGAATGTGTATGTATGCATGAACTATCACGTACATACTAGTGCAGGTATACATACATGTATTCAAATAGCTTTTGCATGTCCTCCTTATAAGTTTCCACTGAATAATTAATCAAAAATAATTGGTCAAAATGGTTTATAGAGCGTTATTTGTATTATAGTCAACACAACTGTAATTACTTTCAGGCTGATAAGACTAGTAGGTTTAGTCTGTCTTAATTCACGTTTTCAAGGTTGAAAAAAATTCACTATCTGATAAAAGCCTTTGTTTTGGCAAGCACATATGAACAGAAATAGCACAAAGAGCATGATTTTAATGCTGAAGATATTTTAGTAACATGAAAACTGGATAAAATAACATTCTTCACTAAAAGTCTGATTTGCTTGTATTCATAATGTAATGTTTACTTTTCTGGAGACATTCTGCCTTGCTTCCCTTTATTTCATGTGCAACTCAAAATAGAAAAACTAATGAAATTTAACTATCCATAAGTCTTTGTTGTGGAAGGACTAAATTATAACTTTTTAATTTAGTCAAGTAAAGAATCATTACACTAAGACTCTAGGGCAGGAATGTGTTAATAAAATCATACTCTCTGCCTTTTCATTTAAAATAATCCCCTTGAGCTGATTAAATGAAATATCACTTGTTTAATAACTGACAGAACATTATTTTTAAGCAGAAATGTTTTGCATATCTTCCTGTCCTGTTTTTAATTCTAGGCACAAAGTAGCGAAGGCACTGACATCACACGAAGGGAGCAGAGTTTAGCACTTGGATATAGTTTGTCCTGTCATAGTGGCATCTATAATTTAGTGTGAAGCAGTGAGGTAGACAGAGCATTATCATTAGAAATCATCCTGAACAGGGATATAAAACACAGTTGCAATAACACTTGTCAGAAAGGTGACTGCAGTCAAAACTAATATCCAAGAGTTTCAAGATAAATGCTGACACTGCAGCCATCTTACAAAGACTATTATTGCTAAAAAAAAAAAAGAGCCCAAAAAACTCAAACCAAAAATGAAAAAAACGCAACAAAACCAAACTGTGAACCTCTCCCAGAGTGAACAAGTTAGTGTGAAGTTTGCATCAGAGGCGGCATAAACTTAGTGAGATTTATGGTAAGTAAACCCCTTCTTTACCTGAATAAGGTACTCTGTTGCTACAGAGAAAAAGTGGTAGTCTTTCTGGCTTAATGACTTCAAGCTACTCTAAATTTCTCCCTCCACTCTCTCCTCTTTATCTGGAGTGTATGAGTGCAATACTCAGGCAAATAGCTGATGCTTCCAGGCTCACTCCTTCTCCCTGCTGCCCACTTCCTCAATCTTTTGTATTCTTCAAAAAGCACTTGATTTTCTTAGTCTTTATACTGATCTCTGCCTTGGAATGCAGAAGTGATTTTATAGTCTTTTACTGATGATTTTGTAACTGCAAAACCACAAGGAACCTCCCAAGTATTGCAACTTGAAAGTAAGTATAGTAACTTCATTGTGTTTGTTTATTTAGCAGTGATAATGCAGATCTCCATATAAACACAAACAAATGCACAAGAATGCTGCCTCTTTAGTACACTGATTCACCGCACAGTGTCTTCACAGATGTACTGTGGGACAAGATACAGGTGCTCTGTATCCTGCTGCAGGCAATCTGTCCTGATCTGATGCCAGAACAGACACAGTGGTTTGACTGTCCATAGAGCCTAGTATTCTGGCTAAGATGGATTTCCAACAGTGGCCATCATTGCTGCAAAATGGGAGAAAAGTCTGCTATAATCTTTAGGTTCTGTTCCAGACCCCAGCAACTTTCAGTGCATAAAATATTCAGAGTCTAATCATTTACCAACCACCACCTTTCAAGGTCTACAACCTTTTGTCTGAACAAAGAAAGGAGGAGATTCTTCAGAGGAGACATAAGTGTAACATGTGAAGTGATCAGCCAGTAGAAGTTCTTGAGCTCTATCATGCAATATTATGTGGTATTATAGAAACTCACCTGAAAGCAGAATGAGACTTGTGTAGGTCTAAGGCTATAATTAATGAAAACCAGAGGAGAATATGGGTCCTTGTCACTAAAGGGCTTGAGAAGACTGCTTGTTCAACAATTTCTGACTATAGCTAATAACAAACGTCTCTGAAAAAAGTGCCAGAAGACCTGTTGTGCACCATTAGACAATGTGCATGCAGAAGACCTTTCTTCCTAAATAACCAATTGCTATATAAATTGACTTGAAGCACAGTACACTCCGCTATAAACATATTTTAGCTGAAATTAGAAGGGAATGCTGTCTCTTTATATAAATGCCCACATATGCTCTGTTCTTGATTGCAGGGTTAGTTAGTGGAAATGAGTTCCACACATACACAGCACTTGATAAACATCCTTCCTTTTGTCTGCTTTACTGCTCTTCCACATGAATTTTACTAAATGCTTTTGTCCCTTGTAAAATGATACCTAGGGTACTATAAGGAAAATCATTGCAGGCTTTTCCATCTTTCATCAGAAAGAAATGTTCCTATACTTGCAGTAATTTTTGCAATTCATGTCTAAAGTAATTTCATACTTGTGTTCTGTCTTGTGTGTGTCAATTTAAATAACACATACAAAATGGCTTAATTTATAAAGGACATTTTAGTTACTATTTTCCACAACATTTTCATAGACCAGGAAAGTATTTCTTTCCCAGGTAATCATTGTTACCCTGCAGCTTCCTGGCTGCCTTTTTTTTGTTTGTTTGTTTGTTTGCTTATTTGTTTTTTGTTTTTTTGCTTTTTGTTGTTGTGGTTGTATGCTAACTAGACCTGCTGACATGCCGCTCATGAATGTTGCAGTTTGCTTGGATATCTTCTGTTTTGAAATCTCAGGTTGTGATTGCAGTTGTTTTGATCTCAGTGAGCAATTGTAAAACCTCAGTGCCATTTGCAGTTTTGACTAATGGAAAGAACATAAATGAAACTGCTTTTATTCCATGCAAATTCAGTAAACTGAGCAGTTAATTTGTATCTACCTTTCTCCTTTTTTTTTTCCAAATAACCTAATTTACTTTTCAGTCTTGCCCTTAGTTCTCCAAATCAACACCTTGCATTTAGCTGCCTATATCTGACATATTCCTGTCGTCTTTACTGCAATGGATTTTTTTCTGCAAAATTGCAGTTTCACAATAACCCCAGGAACTTCACCATTTAGAGAGTAATTACTACTCCTTGTAAGTTCACATATGATGCCATCCAGCACTGCTGCAGAAAGGGACCTGGGGGTTCTGGTCAAGGGAAGTTGAATACGAGTCATCAGTGTGCCCTGGCAGCCAAGAGGGCCAACCGTGTACTGGGGGGCATCAGGCAAAGCATCACCAGCCAGTGGAGGGAGGGGATTGTCCCACTCTGCTCTACACTGGGGAAGCCTCACCTTAAGTATTGTGTGCAATTTTGGGCACTGCAATGTAAGAAAGACTCAATGATCCTTGTGGGTCCCTTCCAACTCAGCAGATTCTGTGCTTCAGTGATGAATTTATGGCTTACAGTCTCCCAGTTCTGGCTAATGAATCTATGGATTACAATTTCCCATCATGGGCTATATTTAGCTCTTTCCTTCATGCAAAATATCCCAGCTTACTTGGTATTAGTAGCGGTGGTTTGTGATGTGAATAATTCTGCCTACACTATGATATTGAGCATAAATATATCAGAGGCTTAACAGTAACTATTTTTGAAACAACTCCTTTTATAATATGAAAGATCAAGGCAGAAAACAGACCCATCACTTCTGTGTGCCAAGAAACACGTGTGTTTCAAGTATCAGGAAGTGTTCATTGAAATCTTGTCAGGATATGAAATTTTTGAGTAGTCAAATGCATCCACCATTATTCTTCAGTTAGATTCTGTGACTTTTATTGCCCTCAATACTGCCCACTCGTCATCCTTTCCCTGGCCAATGTGTCTGAATATGCACCACATGCATTCCTGCATGCTTCAGGATTTGTATTTCTACAGGTGTACATATGTAGAGAAGAAATAATTTTGAATACTTCATTCTGATATCAAATTATCCCAGAAAGATGTCATGATCAGTAAGATCTGATATTATCTATGGTCTCCAACTGATGGTATTTTCTTTCAGCAATGCCTGGTTCCATAAAATTTAAAATAAACATAATATATGTTTGAAATTATGCAGCTCAGAGCACAAACAATAAAGTGTGCAATTTATTTTTTTTGGATGCATGATCACTGTTAGTCAGTAATTACAAAGGCTTAACAAACATAAGGTGTCAAAACCTGACTGCTTTATTTGCAGCACATATATTGTGCATTGTAAGAGCATTTACATACAGATATTGGCAGGGGACAATTACAGAAGATTTAAAAAATATATTTTCCTAATGTGGAGGTACGGACCTGCCTGCATACTGTAGAGACAAGCATAACTTCTGAGTTTGTTTCTGAGAAAAGAAATCCCGCCGTTCAAAAGCAGGATATGTTATATATATTAAATGGGAGCTATAAAGCAAGCATATACTGAATTTCTTTGCCAGCAAAAAACAAGTCCAGATTTACAGTAAATTTACTTTCCTTCATAGCTTGAAAACTGCATTAAATAAAAAAAAATTAAGTTAGATGGAGAGGAATAAATTTAATCCAAACACTGTTGGATAAAATAACGTGGATTTAGGAGTTTGCAGCAGCTACTGCCAAAACAAAGCTGTTGTGATTTACCAAAGCTAACAATATTCATTGTTTAAAAATCCAAAGGTAAAACAACTAACAAAAAATTTACTAAATTATCTGTAGTATTTAATGTGGCAAACTACTTTGTTGCAATGAATTTATCTAATGCATTGCTTATAGCTGCATTTCACATAGAAAATGCTAGCACAGTTGTATTTCAAACTGTGTTCTTACTGTCTAAAAAAATCCTGAAAAGTAGAAAAAATAACCATGGATATGTAAGACGTCAAGAAGTTAAGGACAGTGCTCATCCTCACCACAAGTCTATAGCATTAAGCATAATACTGGAATGACTTCGCTACCAAAATTGGAAATGTGCATTGTTTATAATGGGAGCAGGATTTGGCTGATCAACTTCTACATGATTTGGATTTTAGACTAAGAACAGACATCATAAAATATTTGGATCACAGAGTGGAAGGATATTTCTTTTGAGCATTACAATTGATAATTGTAAAAATGTGACTACATAGAGTCAAAGATGCTACAGTTTCTCTTGACATATTCTAAAATTATCATTGTTCAAAAAAAAATCACATTCCAGACCAATTTGATCTGTTTCTTGTGGAGTTTAGAAGAACAAATAGTAAAGCACTCCAGGTGATTTTATAAGTAGTAAAAGAGAGAGGTGTGCTAATCAATTCCTTTTATTTGTTCTTACTTTTGCCTTTATCTTGAACACAGGAATAGAAAACAAATCATAGTAACAATATTTCTCACAAGTCAGTCTCATTTACTTTCAATAGACTCAGTAACACTGTTTAAACCTTGAAAGCTAATAAACATGGATTTGTAGAATTAGAAATATTGAACATTTGGAGAAATAGCTACTCACAAAATTAAAGTTTTATAGCCCAAAGCTGAAGATTGTGTTCCACAGTTTAAATATTTCATATCTGACATTTTCAGACTCTACTACTAGTGTGAAGTCGGATTTTGATTTTTCAATCCAATCCAACTGTTTGAGTTTGGTTTAAAAACCTAGATACTACCTGCTTAGATTCATTTTTGTATTAAAAGGCTATCCACTGTCTACCTGCAGTCTTTGATACAATTAACATTTGCTTTCTGTATGACATGCATTAAAGGAAGATTGAATTTGAAAATACACTCTGGTATTACAGCATAAAGTCTGCAGAGGTGACTGTCTAAAATAGGTTCTAGATAGCAACTCTGTCATACAAGTCAACTATTATTTGAGTCGTCTTCTCTTTCCCATCTATGGGATGCCAGAAGGTTGTTTCTGATTATTATTAGAATTCCTGCTTTGAATTTATACTCAGTGTAGGAGTAAGTATTTACATCTGCAAGCCAGAATATCAGCACTGTTTTTTTGGCTGTTTTTTTCTTTGTTTGTTCGTGTGTTGTTTTTTTTCTTTTTTTTTTTGGTTGTTTTTTTTTTTTTTTTGGTTCAATAAAGGTCAATGTATTTTGCTAGGATTATCAGAAGGAGCAATTATGAGGACATCTATGACTAGGAGCATTTTCTATTAAAATGCATCAACTGATTAAGCTGTAGCAGTAATTGCAGAGAAGTAAGTTCACATCTGTAACTTGTCATTTGAGTTAGCACATTGTTTTGGTGTTATGGGTGGATTGAACTGCCCTAAATTCATAATTAGACATGGTGATTTCAAAAGGTTGTTGGCCAAACCCACAACTGACTCCACACCTTTAAAACCAAGGTGGTTATGCTGCCGATTTATACCAGTTAATTATCAAGGCTATTGTGTACTGTTTTCATGTATATCAAAGGGACTACTTGTCGAGCAACAAACTTCATAAATACAGGTTAATAAAACCATACAAGACAAAAATGCATTAAAGAGAGGCAAAAATATTACTCAGTGGCTATATAAATTGCATCCAGAATCACAGTCTATTAAAACATAAGCATATTAGATTACACGGATATCAGTCCCATATGTGAAGATAAAATGAACCCAAACAGCTTGCACAGCAAATACTTTCATAAGTAGTTAAGGAATGGTGACTCAAATCCATGACTATTAACTGTAAGACAGCAATACTGTAGGGAACTCTCCTGCTCTGGCAGGGGGATAGATAAGTTGACCTAATGGTTCTTTTCCATTTCTAATTTCTCTGATTCTATTAAGTCTTAGTATTTTCAGAAGAATACAACTGCTTTCCAGGGCCCCTGAGACATGAGAATTTAGGCAACTCCTTCCTGTAAATAACACTAACTTTTCAAACAGTAAAAATAGAGACTAGGAGAGGACATTAAGCCCAGTTTAATAACTTCTAAGTATGGGTACAGCAGAAATGCTTTTTTCCCCCTTACACTTTTCCCACTGGAGTTTAATTAAGATTGACAAAGCACTAACTTTAAATCAGCAAGGAGATCCTTAGATCCATTTTGTTGTCAAATATACTTTCCCTGCAAATGGCTGGAGTAACACATATCATTTCACTGATAATGTTTTAATATCCTGCATTGAATAAAACTTTTTTTTTTAATCAAGTTGCAGTGGTAGCACTAAACTACACAAGGGGCTTGGGGGTTGCAGATGGCTGTATTACTCTAAATGTTCAAGCTTGACTGACCCATTTCATCAGCACTGTCAGAGCCTTGCACTGATACATGTTGACAACATTTAATCTTAAAAAATTGAAAGAAATGAATTAATATGCAAATTTCATCAGCTTTGTAATAAAAATGTCCTTGAAAAAAAACAGAGAACATGACCCCCAAGGAATTGTGTGAATTATCCCAGCTCAATTCTTTAAGTTAGTCAGAGGTATGTGGGTCCGCAAGGAAATCAGCGCAGATTTGACTTGGAAATAATTATGATGAAGAACAAAACACAAGCAGGTTGAATAAATGTAACAACTTGGGAAAAAGTCTTAGTCCTGTTTGTTATTCACTTTGAATTAACAGGATTAGGTTTGGTTTTTGAAAATAAAGGAACACCACCATGTAATTTTAACACCTAAGTAATGTGAAAACAATTTTTTTCTTGCTATCAATTTTAGTAGGTATTAGAAACAGCTCGTGGAAAATCAGATTTTTTTTTCAGTACACTTTTGTACTGAGTAACTGCTTTTGGTACTGAGTAACTTACACCGTGATATTATGTCTCCTGTATACAAGTCAGGTAAATACTCTAATTTCTTCAAAAACAGAAGAGATGCCTGTGGGTAAATCAGAAAGGTGAATGGAAGTTTTCCTGGACATCACTGGAGTCCTTGCAAGGTAGGAAACAACCATCTCTAGAAAGAAGTAGTAGTAAAAATTCAGGTGTTTCATTTCATGAGATAAATTCTTACATTGATAAATAAATAAATAGTTTCCATTTTGCAATCTAGCACACATAGAACTACAAAACAGTTGACTGCAACAAGCAACCTTTCCATTTTGATTGTCATTATTTGAAGCAGACTTCAATTTTGAAAGATTTGGTAAGCATGAATGAATAGGAAACAGCTTTTTCTTACTGCTTTGTGATTTGAATTCAGTAGCATAGGAATCAAGTTCTGAACAGCCAATGTTTACTCCAGTTAAGTCAAGTAAAGTTCTGAAAACTCAGCACAGTTCGGGATAATATTTAAATGCTCGCTTTATAATAATGTACCATCCAGGTACATTTTGTAATTCTAGTGTCAGTCATACTATTTTCATAGCAGTCAAAAATCTACAGCCAGTGCTTTGCTCAGCTCCTCTGGCAGGCAATTGTATTTTAATTAATCCACTTTCTTTTTGTTTAGTACAGAGAAGGTTTTGAACATAATGTTCACAGGCATTAACTCCATACTGTACTTACATTCCTTGGAAAACAGGTAGTCCAGGTCAACATGTTTTAACAGAAGGTTTTCAAAATCAAAACTCCACTACAAATGAGCAACCTCCACCCTGGAAAACTGAACACAATCTTTCAGAGCCTCTAAAATAAGTTGTCTGATTTAATAGTTCCAGGGAAGACAGACATACTGAAATACAGACCATGATCAACCAAATGAATCAATTCCATAAGCTTTTGTGGTTTTCTGCAAAAGTATTTTAAGTTTCTCCTTTCTCTTCGAATCTACAACCAGTAAAATCCTACTTTTATAGTGCCCTTTGTACCTGTATGCATAAAATTAATAACCTTGCAGTTTAATTATGCAGTATCTATCAGTTTTGAAAGGATATAAAGTTGCAGATAGAAAAAGAATAAAACCTCTTTAAGAATCCAAAATTAATATATGTCAAACTCAGGCTAAATCTTAATCTTCTTGCAACATTTCTCTAAAATAGATGTTCTTTTATCACCTGGCATATCAAGACCCACTGGAAGAAAAAAAAAAGCATTTGGTTAACATGCTGTGGAACAGCATTCTCTTTTCCACCTCACTTCAGGCTATTCTTGAAAGATCTGAACAGTTGTATAATAATGAAAAATGTGCAATACTTGTGGGGCATTGCTTGTGCACACATACCTCCGCCCACGCATTCATCATTCTGCAGGTATTGTCAGTGAAAGTTTAATTGCATAAACACTCTGTAACTGTCCTGTCATATTTCTTGTCAGTCTGGATTCCCTCTCCGGGCTCACTATCTCACAAAACTATAATTGAATTGCTACCAAATCACAAGAGAGCCCAAAAAAATAAAATCTTTATGAATAGAATTTGTTTCCTATCAGCAGATTTGACAAATTGTGGCAGAGGAAGGGCCTCAGCGATAATTTCTGAGTTTATTCTAAATCCAGTTATTTGCTGTTTGCTCTTATCTTTCTTTAGAATTTTAAAGCCCCAGTGAGAAAGAATCCCAAAGAGCTCAACAGTAGGATTTTTCCAGGTCCTAAAGAGGCCAGTAGTAAAAATAAATAAAAATAAATAAAAAGCTGTCTTAGTCATGGTTATGTCTAAGTATTGCCTAAACAGAAGAGAATCTTAATTAATTCTGAAATACAGTGAATATCAGCCAGGAAATTTCTTTCATATCCCTTCACAGTCACTTTATTTACTTATTCAGGTCAAATGACAGCTTCTGCAAAATATCTTCCTTTGAATGTGCAACCTATGTCTATATTACTAATTTTTTGCTGTGTGATACTTCCATGTACATTCTATTCCTGAGTAGATAATGAAGGTAATGACCAGATAAACTTAAACTCAAAGGTGTGTCACATACTTTGTTAGTGTACTGTGAAACTGGAATGCAAATTAAAATATAACTTATGTTAATATTTTCAGAAAAATGCATCCCATTAGGTTAGAAGTTGCTCATTTTTAAGCTGAAGTTGATATTTTCCTGATATGCATTCTGATTTTATTCTAAGCAAGTTCTAGTGAATGGCAGAAAATTATAACTCTAGTAGAAGCCTGAAAACATTGTTCATTCCACTTTAAAATTTTATTAGCAGCAGGTGCATTAGAAACATATCCTAATGAATAACTTTTAAATGGGACAGAACTTCAACTGGATTGACAACTGTCTGATTGTTTATGTTTTTTAAATGTGCTTATCAAAATCACATAGGATTGATGGGTGTTTTTAGACGAAGTTATGTTTTAGCAAGAGACTTAATTTAGGACTAGGGTTAAGGCTGAGGATAAATGAGTGCATTAGATGATTAAAGAACATTTGTCTTGTTGGACACTTAGGTAATTTGTTTATGACACTTTCAAAACAAGCCGTAAAATAAGAACAAAAAGCACAGGTTTTAGTCAACCTCTCTCAAACATAAGTCCTGAAGTAAAATTAATTGGTTTTATGCAGAATTACAAAATGTATCAACTTAATAAAAACATGATTCTAGGATAAACGGTTTAATTACCTTTGATGAAAATATTCAAGATATTATTTTCTAGCCTTTTTTTTTTTTTTAATTTTCATGGTTTATTCTTGGTTGAAGGGGGGTGGGGCTGCAGAAGGGAAGAATGAGTTTTCTCACTCCATTGCAAAGAATGCTATTAAAGATTATGGTTTTTAAAAAATTCTTTAATTTTTTTTTAAATAGCCCTAGAATTACTCCAGTGTTCTTGCTAGGATAAAAAGCATTATAAGAAAAGGGATGCCTCAGGAGAAATACAATGGGAAACCTTAAACGAAAGCCTTTAATCTCTTGTGCGTAAGTAACCAATTAAAATTTTATTTTAGCAGTTAGTGTTATCATTTGGTGGCTTATTTGGACTGGACTGGGGCACCAACACACTCCCCATGCCAGAAAAGTTCATAAAATTAATGCTAATTGACACTACTGCATATATTCACAGGAAAGCACCTGAAGTTTTGGCAGGCCCTGGACTATGAACTGTCTTCCCACCTTTACAGAATATCACTGGAAGACAAGGCTGGAGAACAGCAATGCAACAGCATGGGAAAGACTACACTGCTGCTGCCCATGCTGTACATGTTCTGTGGATAAACAAACAATTTCATTCCCCAGGGGTGTCTCCATCTGGCACCTATCATCAGAATGCAATTCATTTAAAGAAAAAAAAAGGAAAGAAAAAAGGAAGCTCTATGTTACTGATGATAGCACAACTACATCTTTTCATTTAATGTTCTACAAAACCTTTAAGGGTAGTGCACTTTGATAAGCTACAGTTAATGAAATAATTAACTCTAATCACTTATGCTGGACTGTACTACTACTGTGTTTCAGTCCTGTCACATTATCACCCCCTAAGTGTCCGTCCTGGATGGGAGTAGCCAGCACCAACAATGGCTGCACAGCATTCGTTCCCACAGACAGCTTACGGGCTAGCCCAAGAGCCTGACAGCAAAAAGCCTTGTCTTTGTCACCGGTGTAGATGAGTATCACCGTCACCATTTCAGGTGGCACTGTCGAGCCCCTGGGCTACAACCTCGCTGTGCAGACACAGAACAGACAGCTCTCTGACAGGTGACCTGCTGCTGATGGAGGGGTGACAAATTCAGACCTGAAACATCAGGATTCAGTGGCGCAGAGGACTCAGGGAGAAAACAAGGGAGTGGATTTTTAAAATGCCCTGCAGCTAGTTGAGCAATTTACTCTCATAAAAAAACGTAAAATGTAATAAAATCAGAGAGACAGGATATCTACTTCACCTGGTGATAAACAAATAGAGATGATAAAGTAATGATGTTAGATGACTTACTCAGAGTGCTCATACACTATTCACAGCTGAAAAGCAAGCAGTATCTGAGACAAACTGCTTGGGAAAGAACTGAAAGCAGTAAACCTTCCACAGCAAAGTAATATTTTCAGGCTTTTCCCAGTATGACCAGGAGTAAAATTGTTCACTGGAGGCAGACATTCCTTTTGACCAGTTCTACCTTTTGTGATCTCTGCACCCCACAGAGCTGAATCGATACCAGGTAATATCATCCTGTATATGTCTGCTGTTTTGTGTATATAAAGAAGATAGAATTGTGTAATTTTGACAAGAACAAGGTTTTAGTCTGCAGTATGATGAATTAAACATAACTGACTTACAAAAAGCCAAGAGCTTTAAGCAGTCAAGTATGATCTGCTCTAAATCTCAGATTATTAAGAATTGTTACTTTTTAACTCTACTCTAAAAAGAAACAGCTTATCCAGCTCCAATTAGAAGCATATTTGAAAGAGAAGTTAATATCAACATAGATTGGGTAAGTGCAAGCTGTAGTGCAATTTTCTGTTATAGAAGGACACACACACACACACACACACACACACACAAATCTTCAAATGATTTTTAAAAATATAATAATTTCTGGGATTATGACTCAAAATTTAAAGATCTGTAGATTGCAAAATAATTTTGTGACCTACATTTCATTTAAAATGGCCATCAACAAGTCTGTCAAATAAAAAAAAAAAGGATTCCCTATAGTTAGAAAATAGACATAATGAATATGGTGAATGGTAATTACTTTGGAAAGATACACGGTGTCAGAGAGCAATATTTAGAAGGAAGAAATAGAAGGAGATTGTAAAGACAAGGCAAGTGGTGGGGCAAGAGCACATGAGATATGAATTTTTAACAACAGGATGGATAAAAAACCCAGTGTAATTTAAGGCTACGCAGGTGAATAAGGTGACAGATTAAAATCATTCTTTTGTTTAGGAAAATGCAGCCTTCACATGAAACTAAGAGACAAGACTGAAAGAGCTAAGAGAAGGGCACAAAATAAAAACTCTGAAATATTTCAGAACAAAGCACTTCTGATGAAAAAATGAAATGAACATTATGTCTGTGTAAAAAAATGAATGGAATGTACTCTAAATGCACATGTAGAGTCAATATCACAAATAACTAGGAGAAGATGGAAGCACAATTACTCTGATTTTTCCAGACTAAGCTGTATGACCGAGAACAATCCCAAATAAGACTGGGGATATCCAGGAAGACAAGTTAGTCTTATTTCTCACAACCCTTTAGCTGACATAGAAACACACTCCATCGGTACTGCTACAGATATGTGATCAATGAAACAAAAATCTTGACCTCAGAGCCCAAATCGAATAGATCTGAAAAAAGCAGTTGAGGAAATCAATACGGGCAAGTAGACACTCTGCAGTCTACTTCACCTATGTATTTCTCTTTATTAAGGGAGGGAAGGAGTACAGTGGAAGGTTCATACATTCCTTCTGCCATATTTTTAGTTTCTTCTTGCATGTTCCCAAATAGCTTACAGACCATACTAAATACTGGTCTGTCCAGAGTGCAACAGAGACTCTACTTGTTAGTCTTCCTGTAGTCATGGAAGAGTTAATCGAATTTGTGCTTAAAAATCAATTTTGTTGAAGTATGTGTTTATCACAGTACATGTTTATCACAGTACACGGGGATCAAATGGAAGCAAAGGTAGATTATTCTACTGTTTATACTGATTTGGAATGTCATAATAAATACTTGCCCAATTTTGTAATACAATAAATACACTTGCAATTGGTGATTTCACAGCTTTGTATGTACATAAATAGTTACATATATACACACACTGTATATATACACACTGTATTTAGGCGCTTGTATGTGTACATATTTCTGCCTAGAGGACCTACTCTATGGTCTAGCTGTGGCAGAGACAAATTTCATCTTCAATCCAGCAGATAACTGTTCCAAGTTTTCTGCTGAACTTATGTCTATTTACCTTGTATAAACATGGAAAGGAACTATATGATTACTTGATATACGTTAAACACTAACTCTACATTTTACTTTCATTTATTAATTACAGGCTAAAGACATCAGAGGTTCCCCTTGTATAGAATGCCATAAGATTGCAAAATTTGGTTGAAGGGAGAAAACATGGACTTAAGAACCTGTTTCTATTTTAGAACCAAACAGCATAAGTTAATCCTGAAGGATTAATTATAGCAAGGGATCCTAAAAGAATATAAACTCAGAGCCAAATTTAGCTCTGTAAACCGAGGCAGCTGAGCCATGATTTTTATATCAAGGAAAAATCCATCCTCCTGCAATAGCAGTTACACACATTGCAGGTGAACACAGGTGAAATAACAATGTTAGGAAGAATCAAATAAATTTCTCTACAGCTGATGATTGGTATTAATATTGCATTAATATTGTATTAATATTGTATTAGTATTGTTGCCATTACTATTGTAAAGCTGACTTGTGGCTGAAATGAAAGCAAGTTTGAACATTAGCATGCATACAGGTCACCCTGATATTATCCTACCATATAATGATTCCAAAAATCTCTCAAAGATTAATGATGATCACATAATTCCAGAAAGTCAGCACTCTATATGTAGAAATATATTGGTAATAAAAACCAGTCACTGTTGTGCCTTTCCCCAGTTGGGGATCTCTCACTTTTCTTTGATTTCTAAAGGCTTCAGATCAATAACTGGAGTGACATTATTAACAGCTCCCTCAACACCTTGGCCAGCACTAATATTAAATCCATTATACCTTCTGTTTGACATTTGCAGTACAGCAGAAAGTGCTGTAGATACAGTCAAACTGCCTTGGGAATGGGGTTGGATGCAGGGTTAGTGAGATGGCTTCCCTTGCCTGACTCTAAATTCATCTCATTGATAGAAAATTTCAGCTATTCAGAAAACTACAGTAGGCAGTAAATAATTCACCTGTCAAAGTGAATAAAAAAAATCACTTTCATGCTGTTTTTGAAATACCTTACTAAATGGTCTTCAAAAATATTTGACATTCCTTATTGTCATCACGTTTACAGAATTTAATAGGTATCACAACACACATCACAGTATTTCCAAATGAATGCTTTACTAGTGAATGATGTAGGAAACAACACAATACACAGTTGTTTAGTTTGTAGTTTTAACTTTCATAGTAAGTTTTTTTAAGGCATTTTTTGTACACTGTAGACACCATACAATAATATAACTCAATCAACCTGAACAAAAGTGCCAGACAAATTAATTCTCAGGGTATTTACACTGGCACAGCTTATATCTATATTCAGTTCTTCAGCATACCCACCCACTGTGGCATTCTCTGGACTCAAACTCTGATGTTCTGCCTGTGTCGTGTTCCAGACAGAACATGACCCAGGAAGCTATGTATAGGATACCCTTAGATTTCTACTTGTGAGTACTTCAGGGCAGCTTAGAGCAGCTCACAGAACAGTGCTGTTTTATAGTAGGTACCCCTCCTGGCTTTACCTCTATCTAAAACAGGAGCTGTGTACCTGAGATGTTTAGAGATGACTGTTCTAGGAGTCCAAAAATCAGTCAGAAAGATATTGAAAATTCTACTGTTAGACTATCATTGCCGGTGCACAAGAATGGACAGAAAATATATGTGGTGGTTGATGTGCTTTTAACTCAGGTTCAGTCAGCACAAAGACTCTCTGACACTATAATTCCAGTAGCCTGTTTGCTGTTAATGGTTCTCCTAACTACATTTCCAGTATCTGTCCAGCTAAAAGCTGCAGACAGGAGGAAACTCTATGCTCTTCAAATGCAAATGAAAGAAGCATAAGCATAAGCTGGTGGCATGAGGTGGGGAGAACAGCAGCTCATTAAAATGTTCTTTGACCTCATGGAAGATGCTGACATGAAGCTTAGGGAAAAACTTAGCTTAATAGAAAAAAAAAAAAGGCAACAGGACCAACAGGTTATGCAGTGTATTCTCAAGTGCTGTGACTTCACAAGAAGTGAAGCTTTGGTGACAGCACTTCCAATGAAACCTTGCTGTCATGGGAGGCAGCTATCCCTGTGACGGGAGTAATACTATCACAGAGCAAGACTGCAGATTCATTTCCCTAGGCTTGCCTTCCCCTTCTTGGTACTTTTACAGATAGGGGACTCTGACACAAAAAAGTCTGAAGATTCCTGCTGAGATGATTTCAAAGGTATCTGCTTGGTATCTCTGCCATTTTTTTGCCCAAGACTGCCAACAATCATTGTGTGTCTGCTTCTTAGCAGCTGTAATTCATAGTTCATTTTAGCCACTAGTGATACCACCACTGATTTTGGTTTATATTAATATCATGCCTGTGAATGTGACAACTGACAAGGGAACAAGTTGCCCATGCTCTTCCCTCCCCTTCAGTGGCATTGATCTGTGGCATTGGTCACAGTGTGTAAATGTGGTGATAACGTGTTAAGTGCCTTTAACACAGTCCAGAACCATAGTCCTAATAAAGCATTCTTGCCTGAATGTGTGATTTAAGAGAAAAGGAAACCAAAAATTGAGGTGGGTGTCTCCAGGATTCTGGAGCCTATCCTGCTCTTTTGGGTTTTATTACATGTGCCTATATTAACCCCTTTCCCTGCCAAAAGGACTATTATAACCTATAGAAGAGTGTCTTTTTTGAACAAAGACAATTGTGAGCAATCATAATAGCTGCTTCCACGGATTCTCCTGGATATTTACCCAGATTTGAGGTGAATTTTGCAACAGAGGTGAGATCCAGGCTGCTTAACACTGCTGCTGGGAATACCCGAATTAACAAATCTGAAACTGGCTTGGGTGCGTCAACAGGTGCTGCGGCTCGGGAGGCACCTGGCTCGTAGGCACACATGAAGACTCAGGAATAGTAAAAAAACCACAGACTCTCAGCAAATGTATTAATTCCAGCCACAAAGTTAACTGTTTATATTATATGACTTGAATAGGATTACATAAAAAATGGGAAAATACTTAAAAGAAACATTCCATTCCCTCATACTTTCACTGAGGAACACTAGGAATGCCAAATGAGTGAATTTGGAACTCTCATACCTTAACTGAAGGTGGATGGGACTTTAAAACTTTATAACAAACACAATTTCCCACAGCCAAACTCAGTTTGAGGGCAGGACTGCATGGAAATTCAGTGTTCAGTGAGGTGTTAAGGTAATTTTATGTTTTTAATTTCCTTAGTTTTGAAACCACCCAAAGAAACAATTTAATTGCTATGAATGCCGTAGTTTGGGCTTTCCAACTGGGCTTTTAAAAATCACACTTTACTGAAATGAATGAGGTGGGAAAGGAGTGACTCTCCTCTACATTTTACTTGTAGTATTTGACTGGTAACAGCATCAGTTTATTGGACATATTTACTCTTTTGACAGGCTTTTACCATTTTTGTCATTTCAACAGGAAAAAGAGATTTTTAAAGTGAAAATCTGGAAATCTAAAATTAAGAGAGTATTATTGAGGCTTCAAAATCATGCTTTAGTTCTGCCCCTATGGGCAGCTATCCTTGTGTTTGATGTCAATCCAAGCACAGGAAATGCTGTTACAAAAAGTACGTTCTGCTAAGATCTGAGAAAATACAGTTGCAGTGACAGACCTTGCATGCTAATCTCTTCCACTCAAACAAGTACAGTCATTCAGCTCTACCCAGACTTGCCCCAAGAAAGTATTTTAGTCTTTTTAGTATTGCTCACTCATGACTATCAGAAAAGTACTTTTTCTACTAGTAACTCAGAAATAATAACTAATAGTAACTCAGGAAAAAAAAAAGTACATATTCTTCACATCTGAGCAATTTTGCTTAATGGAGCAAATCTTTAATTGCTCATGTCTAACATGAGGTTAGGTGTGAAAAATCACAGAGGTAATATGCAAAGAGATTTTGGATAACCCATGTAAGGACAAGACCTTTTAAGGGAATGAATTTGCTACCTTTACCATACTTGTGGTCCCCTGCTAGGGTAACCAATGTTCTATTCAGCTAAGAGTATAAGTGAAATGCTGTAGACCTACTTCAGGCATTCCATGCATTAACTTGCTACTGTAGTTATTCTTTGACCAAAGTTCTGTCTGATATATTTTGTTAAGTTGTCTAAATCCTGCTGTAGTATTGATTTCTGCCTTTAAAAGCTCTCACCCATTCAGTAAGCTCCAAGGATCCCTTGTCCCAGTTCAATTCATTCTAAAATGCAGCTGGGATATGTTATTCCTGACACCAGTATTACAGTTGCTAACTGATATTAACGATAAAAGATGATTTTAGAAACGGAAAGGGAAATGTTTCTTTACCACGGAGAAATATACAGTAGTTCTACTCTTGGATAACTGTTTTGCCCAAAGAAATAGACCTTTTTTTCCTTATTCTGTTGCTTCTTGAATACAGATGGTTTTCCATTTATTGGGCACTTAACAGTAGCTACATTGAATTCATTAAATGGACAGTATTGCATTTATAATTCAAAATCTGCAGAATTATTCCAACTAATGAAAAGACACAAGTACAGAAAAAGTAAATTAGCCATCCAGGCAGCATGGTCCAGAGGTTCTCTTCTCACAACAGGAGTCTGCAAGATAGATTCTCCATCAAGTGTTTCAAATTACCTTAAAATCTTCACTGTTAATATTAAATTGAATTGAAGGTTTCAGGAATTTCAGGGAAAGAACATACCCATGGAGGGGCTCGTCTTGAAAACAGCTACTCACATAACTACAGATTTTGTACAAATAATAAATATGTCTTTTAAAACTGTATCCTTAAACACACCTTCCCCCCTCCCAGGTGTGTGTGTGTGTGTGCACTTTTCTGTCCAGTAAGTACAGGACAGAATTAATCCTTAATTATCCTCCTTATCTTCAGTCTAATTTCAAAGAAGATAGTCTGCTGCTTGAAGAAAAACACTTATTATGGTGCAGTATCACTGCTTCTTAGGCTAGCTTAGTCAGTTATTTTCTTCTATTATAATGCCAAATGTTATTTAGATTTCAGTCATTTAGTAATGGTACACTGAACTCATCAAGGATTCTGCAAAATTCCATACCTAGTAGCTGCCTCTTCATTTTCATAATAATCACATATTGATATCCTTTTTTCCCCAAAATTACACACACTGTTATTTAAAAAATATCTTAGTGCCTTAACACAGTTAAAGAGATTATGGTGCAATGAACAGCAGTCTTCAAAAACATTCTTTCGTGTTATTAAGATACAGAAAATCTAGTTAAAATTCTTTCAGCTTTTAAGGAACCATAAGGAGCTTTGAGATGTAGAGCTTGACACTAACTTTTTAACAAACTCCGTTGGAGCTATCTTCTGCATTAGTGAAGATATTTAGTTAAAGGTAGCACCCTACCCTGCTTTATAGAAATATATCAGTCAATTTAAATGTTGTTATTAGCCACAGTTTGACATAACTGCAACCAAGGATTAGCATAACAAGAAGAGTATATAATTTATTTATTCAGAAGTTGGACTTCAGTGATCCCTGTGAGTCCCTCGCAACTCAAGGTGTTCTATGATTCTATTTAAGTAACAATTCATTCCTCTCAGCCATGTACAATGAATAGAGGCTGAATCTCTCCAGTCTGAATATTGTAAGCTTATAGTGGAATCAAATGCAAATGGTAGTGTTGAGAAACACATGTTCAGGGTAAAACGTTAAAATTACAAACCAAATCTGCACTTCTTATGGTTTATAAGCAGTGGCCTTTGAGTTTAAGATTAAACATGCTTGGAATAAAAAAAAAGGTCACTAATAATATGAAGTAAGTGTCAAATAAAAAAAAAGAAAACTGAAGCAAATACTTTCATCTTTTTAATTTTTAACAAGACACTGTAACAATCTAAGTGGAACAGCTCTATTTGTAGTGCACATAATAGCCAAAACCCAAATGTAAACTCTAACACCGGGTGGCAGCAATTACGGTAATGGACATTTATTTTTTTTACACAGCAATGGAGAGGAGTTGTGTCTTTCCCTCCCTCTTCCCTCCTCCAGTTCCCCTATGCACAAGA
>WBMV01008995.1:495241-515241 GCA_013396655.1 Campylorhamphus procurvoides | reverse complement strand
GGAATTTGAAAAAATATGCAGATATGTAATTTTTCATCAATAAAGTTCATTAGCTCAATAATCATAGGAGAATTCTAGGTATAAGAAAGGTCAGGGAGGGTGTGGACTGTCAAACTGTTTGTTTTCTTTTGCTGGTGTCAGCTTATTCAATCTCAATCTACTAAAACAGACAATATGCATATCTTTAAACATCTAATTATTTTGCATTTGCCAGCCTACAGAGACCACAATCTTTAGGGAAATGAGAGTAAAGCACAAGCGCATAGAAATCCCTCACTAAAGAATGAGAGGAAATTCTAAACCAACTGAAACGCAGAGTAATTCTTAAGCGATGAAGACAGAGTATTTATGGTTTCAGGTATTTGATTTTTAAGCTAGAGACTATGGCTTTTGCAGGTTCTCTTAAGTCCTAATGTTACTGCTGGTCATGCTCTCGAATGCGAGCATTTCTAACACAACAGGTTACATCTTGCCAAAGAGGAGGGGTAGGGATAACACTGACAGGATAAGTAAATAGTTCTTTTAAACTGGAGGTGAATTTTATAATTCTGTAAAGGTGCACAATGAGTAGACTGCAGGTTAAAGACATTTCCTTTGATATAATCTACTTAAAGAATTTTCAAAGTTTGACTCCTTTTGGTTCACTGTGGTTAAGGTTTCTGCTTTCTCCTTTCTCTTATTACGTCTTGCTTTCATACCTTTTGGCTGGCAAACAGATACCCACAGTGATATCCACAGGCAGGGAACAAGCTGCAAGGCTGCATCTCAACGGCAAATCCCTGCCAATTATGTTAAAACTAATTATAAATCTCTTTCCTGTAAAATCATAACCCTAGATGAAAATAATCCACATCCCAAATAGAACATGGGTTACATTTTAAAATAGAATTTTCCCCAAGGTTAAATTTAATGTCTCAATTGCACATATTCTCAGAAAACAAATTGTTCAGTTGCAGCAAGCAGTTTTAGTTTGGTTCATCCTAAATTCTCATACCTTTACTAAAATCATCAGTGAAAATGAAATAGTACAGTTTTAGTACTAAATCATACTCCACACAGTATTGCACTTCCAGGAGCTACATCATTTTACAGTAACATTCATCTGGTATTGTTACAGAGTGTAAATCAGGATTCATAAATGATCAGTTTGTATCCTTTGGGAGGGAGGGATTACATGTAAATAATCCCTTTAATGTACGCATTGCCTCTAAGCATTTCACACAGCAATAAATTGGTAAACTGAATTTGAGCAATTAAGAAATTAAATGAAACTAATAAAATGTGTATTTTAATATTTCTTGGTGGTTATTTGGGGATTAGTGAATATGAAAACAGCCACCCTCTTTCTGTATGAAGGTAAACTGCAGCACTTTGATAAACTCTGTCAGCTTTCCACTACCGTATTTCAATCACAACTTCTCTTTTGAGATACTTCAATATATCTTTCATTCCACAGCTGTATTATTAGCTGCATTAAATTATGATGTCCAAGTACTTATTTCAAATACAAGTAATCACACTTCCCATAGTGAGTGGAAACAAGAAAAACTACTCCAGAACATGCTACTTATAAAATGATTAACCCAAAATGTTTGAGGCGGGAAAGGCACCATGACAAATAGGGTTTTGCTTCACTCTCTCTGCTCCACATACACCTGCTCTCACCTCCCCAGGAAACAGGCATGTTTAAAGGGAAGCCTGGGTAGAAGAGGATTGAGAAAGCACATGCACAGGAATAAGCTGCTCTAAGAGAAGAAAGCCAGAAAAGTTGGGCTTTACAGGGCAGGACATTTACCAGATGCCCTTGGCTATCTTCCCTTGTCTTCAGGAAATAAGCAAGACACGCTGATCTGAGGAGCTAATGATGAAGGAAAGGGAAATTCCAGCATACTATCTATCACAAGTACTTCATAAGAAGCAAAGGCAAGGATCATGGTCCCTCTTACTGAGCCTAGGCAAACAGAATTCTAGGTGTTCAACTTGGAATTTTACATACATTACATTAAGGTATAAACAAACTAAAAAGAAGAGGACTTTTTTGTTAAAATAAAAAATAACATTATTGTTATTCATTAATTCACTGTTGTTACAAGATATTGCAAATAGATCAATATGTTGTCAGGCTATGGGCATGTTAACTACACCAGTGCTGTACATATGAAAGATCCGGAAAAAAAGCAATTATATTTCCTTTTCTGCATATCAGGTTATAAGAAAAGCTATAATGTAATGTGTTCCTACTGACAAGCTTTACCTGAACTCAAGATCATTCAAAATGATGCTATGACCTAGCCATACTGTGGACTACTATGGCAATAACAACTGAAATCCCTGAGAAAATAATTTCAACCTCAAGTGACAGAAACAGAGGGAAACCATGAACAACCTACTACTCAGAAGTGGCAGTTTAATAGTGTGCTTCATTTCAGAATGTAGCCTAAAAAATACAGACTCTAAAAGGAAATCCTAGACTTTCAGAAGATTCTATATCATTGCACAGGTTGGGTCCTTTCATTAGCAAATTTACTCTTTTCAGATTTACAGCTCTGAGTGTAACAAAATCGTAGGCACATGGTGCAGACTCGAGAGATTTTTTTCACCATGCAAATTAATTTCCTTTTACTCAGTGGAAACCAATTCAGTAGCACCCGCTGAATTTTAGACTTCCAGTTGCTGCTGGGAGAGAAGACTTTTCAGGGTCTTAGAGCTCAACAAAACACTAAGCATGTGTCTAACATTAAACCTCTGCTGCAGTTTCTTCAAGGTAAATGGGATGCAAATGAATGTTTGGTTGTTTCGTTTAATATGGATGATCTCGTGCACCTTTGAACTGTTCTGTTGCCAGCTGCCAGCTGCCTCTTACCACTACCAGAGAAGTCATCTTTACAGGCTATGGATTGGATCAATTTAAGCTAATCCCTGCAAAACCCCCAGTTCATTGGGAGGAGGGAAAAGTGTCTGATAACACCACCTCTGCAAGTTGCTTGGATGGGTGGAAGAAAGAAAGAGAAAAGGTGCTCTAACTGACAGTGCAGCCACACAGCTTATATTTTACTTCCATAATCATTTATAAAAACACAGCAAAATGAACAGCATTGAGCAGCTCGTGCTCCTATCATAATGTACAACCTCTCAGTACCTCATGTACAATAATACCTCCATGAAAATCAAGCTGTATTGCTTCTGCTTCTTTGTACAACCTTTTGTATGACTTAGAACAGCAAGTGACAACACGTTCTCCAGTAACTGCAGCATGGAGAGACGGAGTTATTTTCATATACTAACCTGATTGGTAGAAAGACCTTCTTTTCTAACCGAACTGAACATATATAGGATGTATGCAATATGCTCAGGAGGAATGAGTATTATGCTAGTTGTCAAAAGGTCTCTAGCTATACTCATGCCTTGCGTGGCTCTGAGCAAGACCAGTCATGCATGCTGACTGCATTTGCTACTCTTCAGTCAGAGTGGTCCCCACTATAAAGAGCATAAATTTACCAGTGATTACCACTCTGTAGTATCTGAGATACTACTGTTTTACTATTAACAAGAGACAGAACCTGAAGGAAGCTTGAGAAATGAGTTGGTACATAGTAGAAAGTGTGGCAGTTGTAGGTCTAGATTTTATTGCAGTAACGTTGGTTTTACAGCTCGTTAACTGTACTGACTTCAAAAGAATTGCTGCAGATTGTTCTTAATGAAGTGACTGTGGAGTGTGAACCTCTGTATCTGCTTACAGCAACAGGAAACTAAAGATTCTTTAGCAGAAAAATGGGTTAGCAATTTTTTTCTTCTCTTTTACAGTGTATTAGATTTTTTTTTAAATGTAATTTCTAAAAATCTCAGAGGACTTAATATTTTAAAGAAGTCACTGTCATGCCATAAAATCCTGGAAGTTATAAAAATATCTTAGCAGCAATTCATATTTGGCAACTACAGTTTGGTGAATAGCAAAACTATTCTGAAGTTCAGGTGACTTTTCTAAATCAGAATCATCACATCCTGCTAGAGGATGTGATTCCTGGGAAACAAGGAAGAATTTGCCTTTCAAGCAGGCATATCAACAGCCTTTGCTGTTCTTCCTGTACTGAGGAATATTGTCTAACTGTGGTATTATTGCAACAACAAACGTTAGTGCTGTAGTAAATCTCATTTGATTAAATGGATTAAGCAGTACCTTGAGGTTGTGGAAATGGACAGTGCACTGTAAACTCCTTAATGACTAAGAATTGACTAATTAAATGCTTTTTAAAGTTAAATACAGTTACAAATAGCTCAGCAACAGAACAAAAAGCAGTAATATATCTATGCGTTAATGAATTTTAAGTATTAGGAGTAACACACCAAATTGCAGACAGTTGAATAAGCATTTATATTATCCATTTTTTTCTGGTTATTTCATGTTTCTCTAGCTACTAAGCTCCATGTAACCCAACAATGAAATTTAGAGATGAAGTATAAAATACAATGTGAACAATCACCTATTATAAAATAATAGACCAAAAAGAAAGTGAAATAAAATGCAATGTGGTATCAACATTAGAATAGGTTTCCTCTGGACTAATGCATATGATAGCTCCCTCTCCATAAGTTTTACATATAACAGGACTTCTGAATATTGAACTGCTTTGGCAGAAATGCTGCATTCTTTCCCAATCCATCTTACTTTAAAGTTTAGTTCATGCGTCTCAAGGACAGACACAGAAATTGAAAAACCTTCTGAATAAAGTTTTGTATATACTAGTAGAAAGAAAAACTTATCTTCAATGGTGAATCTGATAGAATAAAAAGTCTTTCAAATACTGTACACCCATATATATACACACTGCAGCATGTAACTCATTTAGCATAGGTTACCAAAAAATCCATGAAATTACAGCAATTTTCATTAAACTGTTGACATCAGTGGAGGCACTTTCAATTTAGTCCAATGTGGGACTACAGAATGAGATTCAAATTACCCTTTCAGGAAACATTATAAGAAAAGTCTTTGCAGTGTCTCCCCAAAGGCCAGGGTCAACTTTTCAAAAGCAGCCTTTGATTCTGGATGCTCAGCCTGAGACAGCTCTTTGGAAAATTTTGCCATGGATATAAAATCCTTAATACCTTTTTGTTAGGCAGCTATCAGCTAGAGAGTTTTCCTGCTGGGGCAGAATGGGGGCTTGTAGCCTTCTGCAGCTGACATAAAGTGGCACCTAGTCTGTCATGAGCAAGAATATGCAAGGCAGCTAACACTAGCACTGGGTATTAAACGGATATCTTTGGACACCTACTTTTGCTCCCATTTTCTCTCATACCTTTGGTTTTATTTTCTCTTCATCTTGTACAGTGATTGCCCATGGCAGTTCTTTGCAATGCTGTATAAACTGAGAATGAAGGAATTAAAGATCTTTGTACAAGTCTCTGCGACCCTGTGCCAGGCTGGAAGGGGAGCCCTTTCAATGTTCTAAGAAACTTCAGTCTAAATCCTGACTAAGACTATGGTTTTGTGGGAGGAAGCCTCTAAATTAAGTTAGATACTTCTATAGTTTCAGTCTTTAAGAGTATACCATAATGGATTTGATTAGGTACATAGAAGAAAACTGGTGTGCTAACTAAAAGATCAAATTTCACAGCTTTCTCAAACTGTTTTCTAAAACTTATATATGTTTCACAAATTGTGTAACAGAAGAATAGATTCTATTGCTCCTTTGGGAAGGAGGAGAGATTTCTCATTCACTTTTCCTTGATCACTGTGGAAAATACTCCCAGAAACTCTCTTTTGTTTAAATGATTATTATGGCATTTCAAGCCAGCCCATCTCTTTCTCAAGTCATTCATTGGTCTTCTGTACTTTCCATCTCAAATCTTCTCTCTTTCCTACATTCTCTTTTCGTGTCCCTCTGGAAAATTCCAGTCTTTTTTATTGCTACTCAGAATTGAAGGTCACTGGAAGTTTTGAAAGCCACAAACGCCTTATATTACTATATTCAAACATTACAGCTGAAAGGTGAGAGCAAAACATAGCTACCAAGATGTTTAGCTTCTGTTTTATGATCTATGAGGAAGACAGGAAAATAAGAACACATAGAAAAGCAAAGCCTGAAGCTGCAGAGAAAAGAGTTATATATGATGCCAACAGATACTATCTCCAAATAAATAAATGCCTTCCTCCTGAAAATGATTAGTCATATTGATCACTTTGGGTAATACTTCTCACAGTCAGATTATTTAAGGATTCACAAATGCCTTGGTGGAGTGGGACACGCTGATTGTTCTGGCTGTCCTTACAACTACTTTTATGCGCTCCCTTCTATGCAAAATTGCTACCTGCCCACAGCTGAAGGTCCTAGATGCTACAAATTGCATGAATATGTTGGCTTGAGTGTTTTTAATTCTTTCAGTTGGTTTACATTGGTCTTAGCTCTGAAATATTCCCTTCTGTGAATACTTGTACATCTCTATGACTAATGGAATGGAGATGGATGATTCAGCATCTTGGAGTGTCCTCTGGATACCCTGTATCCTGCTACACTGAGGACAAGCCTCACCGTTCATATGCCACTCCTTTTAATCACAACATTAATGTTACATCATGAGAATCGACATTAAGATTTATTGACCCTCGATTTGGCACTTCACTTTGTCAAGGCACACTGACATAATAGTTTTCAAACTTGATACCACACTTACTATAGTATTATCCTCTCGTCAGCAGTCAGTGATCCTTTTGCAAAAATTCTGGAGCATCCTTTTCTCATCATAGCTCTTGTGCTAAGCTACAGTCACAACATTTGGAAGTGAAAATCACCTGTTAGCTTCTGCTGTGGAATATATTTCCTTCCTCCTGCACAAAACTGTTATTCTTGAAGAAGGCATAAATCTAGCTTAGTCCATTTATTTTCCAGAAGCAACATGAATGGCCTTGTTTCAATTACATTTACAGGAAAAAAATATAGCATTTACAGTATTTGAGTAAAGTGACTTTTGTTGTTTTATTTATGAATATCGATTTCAGCATAAAGATACCATTTCTGCTTTACTCTTACTTTTTTCGTGAATGAGCACTAATATTCGCTCTTAGATGAGCCACAGCAGGCACTGCATAAAATACTGCTGAGACTGTAAGAAAGCTGGTCATACTATTTAGCAACACAATGCCAACAAGGATTAGAATGGAATATTTCTTTACGAGGGTTAGTTTTTACATACATTCATATCTACAAAAGTTTCATCATAAGAAATCAGCAAGCTTTCAATCAGACTTTGGAGTTCTAAACTCACGGTAAGAAAAAAGTCCTCTAAACCTTATTGACATGCAAGGGTTGTGACTCCTTTCTTCTTGACAACTTTCAGTTACTTCAAGCATTTTACTCTGCATTTCTTCAAATACTGAAAGAACAAAAATGGCTCCAGAGAAGCAGTATATTAGGTGCCCCAACATGGCACCTGAAAGAGGCATTCCTAGGGTAGATCTAATGTTTTGTTCCTGTGGTTTGCAGCTTCCAGTGAGATGCCAATAGGTACTTTATGGGCTGTTTCCCCTCTGTTGATCGTATCTGTCCACTAGAGACAGAGTGGAAATCACTGATCACACTTCAGCTACCTCCGTGACCTCCACCATCCACAAACACCATCCATGTTTCCCTCAAAAAAACCCAACCAACCAACCAAAAAACACCAAAACAAAAAACCCACAGCAAAACAAACAAAACCTCCACCATCCACAAACCCGTGGAGATTTTAATTTGATCAGTTTTACACATTCTAATAAAAATATTGCACTTACTACTTTCCCAAAATTAATAGGATCAAGGTCAAATATGGAGTTAAATTGAGTTACTTTTCTTTGGGGAAAAAGTGCTCAAGGAATAAAGTAGTAAAAAATCCAAACTTCAAATACGTAAGTCAAGCAGAGATAGGAACAGTCCAAGATACATAGATGGTTTTGACTGTAATGGAATAGAATGCAGAGAGCCTTATTCAAAGCACTCTATAGACTAAATGGAGTCTGAATAGGACTAAATAGTTCTATTCAAATGTGACATCTATTTAGGCATTCAGAAATAACTCAAACATTGCATTGGATAATAGGTATTTTTAAGACGGGATATGTTTTACAGGGCATATTTTATTTTATTTTTATTTTATTTTATTTATCATGTAATGATGTATCAGATTGCCCTGGGAGGGAAATGGCTAGACAGAAATGAAATACATGGGCCTCTGTTTTGTCTTGTCCAGCATTGGCACTGGTTTGAACTGCCTTACTGGTTTAGAACGTTTTTAGGTGTGTAACAATATAGAGAAAGAATTATCTATGAATATGTACATCTACTTCTGTTGTAGTGTTCAAGTTCTGAAGCCAATTCAGCATGATCATGAATGTAAAGAAAGAAAGAAACAAAACTGTTTGGAATAAGTTTTATCAAGTACCCTACAGACTTTGATAGATTGGTTTGGGTTGGACAAGCAGACTGTAGATCCATCTGCTGTGCCGCCAGTTAAAGAAAGAAGATCTGCAAATATGATGCAGTTGATTGCTTCCTATTAAATGCTCAACTTTGAGGGATTCACACAATGACCTGGGAGCATGTATATTTTCTCAACTCTGACATTTCTACTTGGCAGCCATGTTATTTTATTAGCATAGTGTCAGCAAACTGGACGCGTTGCTTTGAATTTCATCCATTATCCACTCTATTATGAGTGCAGTATCTCACAGACCATTTGGAGTACTGACTTGACCTAGTTAGGGAAAAGCAAGGAAAGCGAAAAGTAGCAAAGCATTAGTAAATATCTACAGATAGTCTTGGGGTGTTAGAAATGGCCCAGTCCACAAAGAGTTGATGTAAGACACATCACTGGTAGTTACGATGCTGCACTTAATTAATCTGGTTCAGTAGCTCATTTTCTAATTTCTATCAGCAAATATATAATGATTAGAAATTTACCACACCCTTTTGCTTAGCTTGAAAAATCTACATCAAATCAAAAAAAAAAGATGAAAACTTATCAAATGTAAAATTAGATTAAGAGTCAATCAAAATCCAACTGTGAATTCATCATTTCAATGAATTTCAATGAATGGTTTAAAATCTGTTTGAAATCTATTTGAAAATGAATATGTAAAAATACAGACATATCCCTTTTTCAAAGCTAGTATTGTCAGATGTGTTCTGTGCATTATAATTCATGAACAGGGTAGACGACTATTTGAGAAGTATTAAAATGAGCAGACTTTTCAATACAAGTGTCTGGACAATAAGTTTTTCTATTCTTGGCAATTCAGAAATGTAGACCATTGTGCTAGAAAAATAATATGTATTGTAATATTCATTGTACAGTAGTAGTATAGTAAGTGGCAATTCTGGACATTACAAGAGACACAAGGATTATTTTCTGTGATTGCACAGAGAATACTTGGATTTCTTGTGAAGCTTTTGCATTGGAAATGAGATTCATCAGTCTGAACAGGGCAGGGTTAGAGCCCTTAGCAACATGCTTATTTTGTAGAAGGTCACTCAATAATAACTTCCTCTGCCCTCCAAGCTTATTAAGACTGACTGGCATATATTAATGAAAACACCTGATTCTCCAACCATAAAACCCAGACAAAGACTTTATTTTAATATTAAGGAAGGAACCCTTAATTAGCAGGGTTTCAAAAATGTCAGCTTCTTCTATTAGCTGTTCTGGTCCATCAAAGCCATAATCCCTACTGTCAAATTTCATCACATGATAGACAGTTTGCTGGCTATCTTTTTTTTTTTTTTAACTGATCAGACTGAAGCTTTTTATTTTGCCATCACATTTAACAAGTTTGCATGCATTTCGTTGTTACATTGCTGATTTTGCTCCTTTCAAGGGATGCCTGTGTCAGCTAGAAGAAGAAAAAATCTGGGGAAACACAAAATATTACATCTTGATACACAGACATATAATTAAAGACTTTTGGGCAGAGTTCTCGTTCACAATATTGATTCTTTTCTAAGGCATGCAAATGTGCTTCTGTAAAAACATGGATAAAAACCACCATTCATAGATGATTTCGATTGCAAGCGTGTTAAGAGGAAAAAAAAAGAACAAATGCTTGAAACATTGTGAAGACCTTTGGAGACATACGTTCTTTAGAATTAACCCACAATACATCTTCATGCTGCATGAAATTTGTTCAAGTAGATACTGCTTGCACTGCCCTTCAAAAGATGGACTATGTCAAATTTAACCAAAATAAACATACCAATTTAAGAGAATTTATACTTTAACTCCATTCGGCGTTTCCTGGTTTATAAAACATTCGCATTCACAGGAAACCCAATCTATTTCTTTTGCTTTAAAGAAAGCAATAGAAAATTACTATCCCATCAGAGATTTCTAAACTTCCCACTTATACTCCCTCAAACATTGTCCGTGGATTTGATAAAGCTGTATTTTCAAAACCAGCACACGGGTATTTAGCTCACCTATGTATGTTTTCTCTTTAATAAGAAAAGGAAAAATCGTATAGAATTTGTAGGATTACACTGTAGTTAGATGAAGTACACTCCTATGTTCTTTTTTGCATGTTTTTTCTCCAAATATTTTCTTTTAGAATTTTAGATTTCCTTATTACTAATTTATGCAACACTGCACATGTAACAAATGATACAGTGAAAAAAAAAGGAATCTTGTTATTGAACATATAACTGAATCTAGGGAAGAAAAACAAATTCCCAGTATTTTGGAAAAAGAAAAATTTTTTGAGTGGTAGAGTATAGGTAACATTTGTATTTTAAAGTAGGAGAGAAACAGTCTGAAAAAGAAGAGCAAGGTATGGCATAGCTAAAAAAAAAAAAAAAAGAGATATACAAGCTTCTGCCAAGAATTGGAGGCTGCATGAGAAACACCAGAAAGCCAAAATCAGTAAAGGGAGGCAATCTGTGAGAGCCTAAAGGAAGTGAAGGAGAGTTGTCAAAAACATGAAAATGTTGGGATGGTTATAGGTTCATAAGAAAAAAACCCATAACAGTCCGTTTACTCATACCAAAGCAAAAAATGAGACGGGGGTTGGATCAAGAGGGCAAGATTAGAGCAACACAGGTAACCAAAAGACTAAGAAAGAGATACAGGTGCATGGACAAATTTTGGTAGGTTTCAGACAAAAAATGCCAAGACGAAGCTCAGTTCTCTCTCCAGCATCACTTGTAATACCTACTAACTGAAAAACAGTTAAATGGGAAAGCTATACTAGTTTTAGACACTGAACATTCTTTATCTCATAAGGTATATGAAAACTCACCTTAGCTTAGAAAAGAGTTTTTCATCTAATTACATGCAATTAAAGTTTTGTATGGTTCAAACATCCATGATGCAGTCCCTGCTGGGACTCCACTGCCCCTGTGACGGGCTGACCCCAGGAGTTCATACAGGCTGGGGAACGAGATGCTGGAAACCAGTGCCACAGAAAGGGATCTGGGGGTCCTGGTCAAGAGAAAACTGAATCTGAGTCAGCAGTGCCCTGGCAGCCAAGAGGGCCCACCGTGTCCTGGGGGGCATCAGATAAAGCATCGCAGCCAGTCGAGGGAGGGGACTGTCCTGCTCTGCTCTGCACTGGGGCAGCCTCACCTTGAATCTTGTGTGCAGTTTTGGGCACCGCAATATAAAAAAGCTATTAAAAAAGATATTAAACATCCAAAGGAGGGCAATGAAGATGGTGAAGGGCCTTGAGGGGAAGCTGTATGAGAAGAGCCTGAGGGCACTTGGTCTGTTCAGCCTGGAAAAGAGGAGGCTGAGAGGAGACCTCATTGCAGTTACAACTCCCTTGTGAGGGGAAGAGGAGGGGCGGACATTGACCTGTTCTCTGTGGTGACCAGTGGCAGGACACCAGGTAATAGCCTGAAGTTGTGTCAGGGGAGGTTTAGCTTGGATATTAGGAAAACATTTTTCACCCAGAGGGTGGTTGAGCACTGGAACAGGCTCCCAGGGCAGTGATCATAGCACCAAGCCTCTTCAAGGAGCATTTGGACAATATTCTAAGGCACATTGTGTGACTCTTGGGGATGGTCTTGTGCAGGGCTAAGAGTTGGACTTGACGATCCTTGTGGGTCCCCTCCAACTCAGCAGATTCTGTGATTCTGTAGATAAAAATATATAAAACATTGTCCCTCCTTCAAGTATTTGTAACAAATATGCATACATTTTTAGGCTTTTCCCTTTCTCTCATTCATTGTATTTTTTCATATTTTTTCATATGAAATGGTTCTTTTGTTTTCATTTTTATTCATCTCCCCCAGCTAAGGCATGCCAGCATATGTTTTACACAAAAAATCACTGTGAGGGTTTTCTGTTACTTCTTTGAACAGTCCTGCTGTTCTGTCAGCCCACAGGGTATATTGGGGTCCAGTATCTATGTTGTACTGCTCCCATTCTGAACATAAGGTTGATTCCATTGGTATCATACAGGAACATAAAACAAACAGGGGAAGTAGGAAAAAAGAGCAAGAGAGGCTTTTCTGATTGACAGGATTCAGATGTTATTTTTATAGCTAAGGCTATGATCTGAGGATGTCCAAGAACTAGTATGTCTGCTAGCAATCACTGTGCAGTCATATAACAAACTCACAGAAGGGGAAGGCTCAGGGTATCTAACATACCAATAATTAAGAAATTCTCCAACACTTCTCTTCATGGTTGCCCTGGCAAAGAAATAGTGTCAGGCCTTGATTGCACTTTATGTTCATGATATCTTTAATGTTCTTTCTCATGATGCTCAACATTTGGGCTCCTTTTTGGAGTGACCCATAGTCACTCCAAGATCTTTTTTCTGACGTGTAATTACAACTCTAATAATTGAACATGTTAATAGTCTCTGATATCCATAGACCTGCCTCTGATCCAAAAGGCAGAAACAAGAATACAATGATATTACAAATGGTTTCTGTCCTATTTTAGATATGACAGTTTCTTAAATTTGGATGTTCTGTAGCCATGCTTTTAATTTCTGCTTGGAAAACTGAATGGTTCTGCCTTGCTGCTGGAATCCGAATGGTGTACCACAGCATGGCAACTCGTATGCTTGACTGCATTTCCAAAGCCTCTATTAGCATGATGATAGCATTTTATTCTAAGTTGTTGCAAATCATATTGGTGAATAATATGTGTGTTTTATATCAGATGCAACCAGAATGGTGTATTTATGGACTAATGGTCCCTGGACACTGCAAGGGACAGTGTCACCTAGTTGAGGAACAGAAGAGAGAAAAAGGTAAAAGAACAGAAGGATGACATAAAGATGCAGACAAATGAATATAACTGATTTTTTTCAGTCACTGTAGTTTTGGGTGGGTGAGAAATTTTGTGTTGCCTTCTTTAGAGCAAAATACTTCTGTGGGTTGGAATGATCGGTTTTTCACTGTCAGGCAAGAAAATTCAAAACCCTTCAGTTTGAAAAGAGTATTACAATCACTGACTGGAAAGTTTGCCTGCTGGCAAGGTAAGCTATTATTTTTGTATATAGTGTGCACAATTAATACTAGGGTATTTGGACCAATTTGTGCTGCAAATAAAGCTGTGGTCTTTCCTTGCCAAAAAGAGTGTAATATCAAGCCATCAGGACTTGTGTCTTGGGAAAGGATGGAAAATGAATATGCCAAAGATAAAAGGAAAAATATACTGCTTTAAAGAAATGGTAAATCACTGAATTTAAGAGATAGGGAATGAGGTTCAGTGATAGTTCAGTATGACATTTTCTTCCTTGCCTTTTCTATTACTGTAGGAAAGAACCAAAGAGAGCTAAATAAGATCATCATGTAAATATCTAATTAGCCTTTTGCAGTCCAAAAATTGCCATAAACCATATTTTCCTTTGTGTACAATCTCTACTCAAAGTGTAATAAAGTTCTTACATTTCAGACTTAAAGGGGTTTAGATGTACAGATTGCACTGACTGTAGCACATATGTAGCCCAAAATATTAAACACATTGCTAAGGATGTACAAATCTTCAACTTTCTTTTTCAAAGTTGGTTTACATTTTTATACTTCTCTGCAAAAGGCTCTTCACTAAACTGTAAAATTGTCCTGTAAGTATTTTTACACATTAAACTGACTTTTCAAAAGAAAGTAGAAGCTTGGTGACAGAAGCTGTACAACACATGTGCAGCCCTATCTATGATTTCATTCTCTTTCCTGCACATAAGGCTCTCTTAATGGATTTTTTTAAGCACTTGGAAGCCTACAGACACACAAACACAGAGTCTGCTTTGAAGATAAGTTTGTAAATGAAAGAATCATCTGCATTGTTATCAATTAAATTGCCAGCAGTACTGCAGGCACCTCTGGCATGGTTCCAGGCTCCAAAGAGGTTGTATTGACTCACAGTTCTAGAAATAAGGGTCAAACTGACTCTCACCTTTGTAGTACTGATAGAAGCCCTATATAAATCACTGGATATGTAAACATTTATTTAGCAAAAGTTGGCCAGTCAACAGCATGGTTTGGTCTGCACATACTTCATAAAGCAGATGGTTTACATTTTCTGAACTCTAGGCAAAAGTCAACACTATGTGACACTCACTATTTAACAGGGGTTTTTTGACTACTGATACGTCATAATTGCCAGAGCTTCTACAAATCAAACAGATTAAGCCCTAACTGTTTGGGGGACTGTTCTTATTTTCTTATGCTCATCTAAAGAAAAAATGAACTTCTGAAATGAACTGCACATTTCGTCATACTGACATACTGTGATATATCCCAAATTTGAGAGCACTTTCTTAGCATTGTGTATCAGCTTCACAAAACTATTAGTTTCACTTTTTCTTTGTGTCTGTAACAGTTCCTCATCATCCTGATAAGTGGGCAGCCATTTAATTTCTCTCTGTATAGATAGAGCTGTGAAGAAGAATTAGATTTCAACACTTATGTAACAGAGATTAATTGATTGATTAGATTATTAATTAAAGTTTCCATTAAATTCTCTTTTTAAAAAGCACAGGATTGTGGATCCCCAGGGTTTTTTCTAACCCTTGAAATCATAAACAAGAGAATGCATAACTAAACATTGTAGCTTATCTCGTGAAGAATAATTAAGTCAGTGGATGTGTTGTTATGAAGGAAAAGTATTTTTTCTTCCAAAATGTTTTTTTTTCTCTTTTTTTTTTTTTATAGAAACCTTAGGAAAAACAAAGAGTGTTTGGGGTTCTCCACAATGCAATAGGGGAACAGCCACCAAAAGTAATGTTTTAAACACGGAGCTACACTTACGCATGCCTGTTTGTGTGCACACATGAATCTCTGTTTCGTATTTATATGCTATACATTTTTAAGAAAAGAAAAAGAAGAGAAAACATTACTTATATTGCTTTAGATTTGAACTGATATGGTCTACCTAGAAATTCCAGCCATATAATGTTTGAGAGATCTGTGGAAAAATAAAAACAGCAAGTGGCCTTTTAGGTAACCCATAATTAAAAGCAATTTTGAGCTGTCTTTTCAGGGAAACTACCCAGGGGAAGTATTTGCTACCTGTTTGACCTTCACAATTGTGAGTCCCTGGCAGTGTCAGCGACCTTCTGAACTGAATTCAAAACTAATCTCTAACAGAAAAAAGAGAAACAGAATTCATGTAAATCATATTAATTCCAACATTTCCCCAGTGAGCTGGGTATAAACTACAGCCTAATTAAATATTTTTTAACGATGTGAGTAATTTTTGCCAAGGGGCGGATTCAGGCGAAAATTTAATATGAGATCACAAAAGCTGTTCCCAGCGTTGATTCTGTAAATTAATGACTATCTGCCTTATGATAAAAACATGCTGCCAAGAATGAAAATGAAGTCAGCAAAGCTTGCTCTATTTGTCTAACAACCAAATATACAGAATGCAAAACTTTAAAGGGTATGGAAAATTTCCATTGTCTGTATGATGCATTCCTGATAAAGATGCATGACACTGGCAGCATAAAGCTACTTTATATTATAGAAGACTAGCAACTCTTACTAGTTATCACTAATATAGTGTTGGCTAGTGCTATGAATTTTAGCAAGACAGTGCCAAGCACCAACATCAAGATTCTGAGAGGTATTTATTTATGTGTGGGTAGGTTATTGTGCTGTGACCATTTCATAAACTGTGTATCGTTAAGACACACTGAATGCTGCACAAATTCTCAGACTTGCTCACAAATATCCATCCATCTTCCCTAATGCTTAAAAAGACCTTACCATTGTAGTATCTGGGCACCAATCTTAAGTGCTTGTCATAAAGAAAATCTCATTAAATCAGCGTTATTAGTGCTTTCATATAATAGATGCACAAACATTAAAACTATGATCAAGAAAAACTATGCAAAGAGACAGGAATTACTGATGCATCAGTCTGGCCAGCTTTTTATCATGATTTGAAAATTAAACAATAATCCTTATGTGACTAACAGGCTGCTTTATAAAGTATAGTATTAGATCAGATATTGAAGATATTCAAATGCAAAATCCTCTGTTTAACCAATAAAAGACTCCTTGCTCTTTGTTCTTCTCATGCTAACCTAACTCATAACAAGACAGACAGTTAACACCAAGAGTTACAAAGCGTTGCCAGATGACAGGTGCCTAGGACTTTGGTAGCACCCTGGTCAAGAGGCCAGCCCATTGTAAGGACTTTGCAGCCTTATTTATTTAAATTTCTGCCAGTGGTGGCCACTGAGACTGAATTTACAGCTTTTCAATTAGAAGGTCATTCTGTGCTAACTAGCATGCCATTGCCTCATTATAATCATAAAATTAGCGAGAAAAGACTAGCATGAATAATATGAAGGAGCCAATCTGAAAGGTGAAGAGGTATGATTCTCTTGCTTCATGAGAGAAGGGAATGAAGCTTGCTGTTTAGAAGCAAATATTTTGCTTATTGTGCATGAGTCTCTCATGAAATAAATACCATTTTTCTCAACTTCAGAACTAGCAACTTGGTCATTTTCTGTAAATTAACCTTGAGAGATGAAAGGACGGTTTACAACTCCTGAACAGTATGACTTAGGGCACAACTTTATATGATATGAAATGTGTGTGTGCGTTTCAAAGCATTGCAATAGGACTTTTATATTTCTTAATTTGAACTTAGTCATACTACCTCTTTTTGCAAGCATAAGATTATTTAAAGTTTTTAAATAAAACCAGTAAATCAGAGAGTCAGTTAACATAAAATAGATCTTAAGATATTAATTAATTTGTTATTGAAAACTGAGAATGCCATTGAGACTTCAATATGCCTGTGAAGATGCCGCAAATTATGAATCATTGCTGTACAGAAATGTAAACTACACAAAGGATGAAGACTTGCAATTCTCCTCACAACACTGGGGAAACTACTCAATCTATCATATGCAAGACACAGAATGTGCAGTCTTCCAAGCAGCCATGAAGCTCCACAATATGCACAAGTAGACCAAAGAAGGCCAACAACACAGAAATGTGATACACCATAGCGTTACAAAAATTTTTAAAACTCACTATTTAAAATACATTCTAGTTAATGAAAAACCAGAAATCTCCCTAATTTCAATCTGAAAAGCACAGATCATCATTAAGGAAAAATTATTTTTGTTCAACACTGGTAATATGTTGTAAGCAAGTAGAACAGGAAAAGTAAGCTAGAAAGAATTTGGGAGCAGCTTTTGGGAGGGCTGGGGGGACACACTTAAAGATTACAGTCAAAGTTTAATGCCTGCTGTTCTCTGTAGTAACCTGCTCTGTGTTCGCACCATGTTCCACTCCCCAGTAACGTCCCTGTTTTCTGGGTGAACTCCTCCTGTACTCAGCAGCCACCGATGAACACACACACACAGACATATCCAGTTAGTGGCACTCCTGACCTGCTGTTTTGGCTGACCTGCTTGAGTAATTTAAAGAGATGCTGGCACCCAAATTGAGAGGCTGAGGTCTATTGCTAACACAGTCCAACTGAACACGTTTTTTATACTCTCACCTGTTTTATTTGTCAGAAATAGAGACAATCTTCAAGGGGATTTGTTGCACATGTGAAAGAGTCAGAAACGTATCCATTGCTTTCCACACATCACAAAAGCTAAAAAAAAAGCTAGGAACATGAAATTCAAGTTTCCAAGACCCCAATACTGAATCTCCTCCAAAAAGTCTAATAACTTATTTCCTGTATTGAACCGGAAAGTTTTAGTCTATAATAGGCAACACATGAAATGAAAGTTGATGTAACATGCAGAGGGAAAGGAAGAAATCTCATGTCTAGCTAGAGTTTTTATATTATGCAGCTGTAGCTGAGACATCTTGTCATAAAAGCATTCCAATACTTACTGCTCTGTGCATCACAAATCCCAAAATATATGATTAAATAGAAGAAAATTTCATAAAACCAATAAAAACATTCAAAAAACTAGTCTAAGTTAGGTATCTACAGACCTTTGAGAATTAATCAGATGATCTTAATGCTCTGTGTAACTAAAGATACACAGCAGGCAATTTCAGTTGTGCTGTTCAATTTAGGGATAGGAAAATATAGATGCATAATTTAAAAAAAAGAAAGCTAAATCAGGCCCAAGTCCTTTAGGAATACTAACTCTAGAAAAAATAGCTTGGCCAAAAAACAAATAACAGAAAACAAGGCATGAAGAGTAGGGGAGAAAATGATGCTGTGTACAGAGAGCACAAAAATCTATTCTTAAATTCCTCTTTCTTGATTCTAATAAAACCTAGGAGTTTTGAGAACCTTTTGCATCTTTAGTTTTTTGATACTTTTTATTATTTACAGAGGTGTTCATAGTTCTGTCATACAGTCCTGTTCTGTATATATCTTAAAGGGCCTGATCGACTCCTCATCTACTCCTGGTACTAGGAGATGTCATTTTTTGATTTACTTAGATTGTGAATCACATCCACAGAATACACTACAATGAGGGTCATAATAAAGAGTATAGAGATTGTATCATTTTTACTAGAATTTTGTTCCATAATAAAGCTTTAAAGACAGCTTATGCTGTGGTGTTGTAACAACTAATAAACATTTGCTGGATTTTCTGTGTGCAAGGCTGAATATTTCTGGGAAGCGTCTGGACCCCTCCACTTTTGGCTCGTTTACAGAATGGGATTTTTAAACATTACCAGCAGATTTCTTCTGCAGTGTAATGCTGCAGTGTCCAGGAAGCAAAAAAAGCCTTTTCAAAGATGCAGAGCTGAGCTGTGCACTATTGTGGCGAGCCTGTAGATTTCACTCTCAGTTATAGACACCAAACTCTTTTCCCTTTTCCATTGTTTATTACGCACAGTTTGGCTTCTTGATGGGTGGGTAAAATCTACAACAGCTGTAGTAACAAGCAGTCTTCAATGCTGAATATTTAAAGAGGGTTTTGCACATCCTACTAAATGCAGCCATTTATTATGGTTAATAAAAGAGCATGCTGGTAATGTCTCAAAGTCCTACCTGATTAGTTACTTCTTCAGAAGGAAGAAACTCCACTTTCCACCATTTCAACAATCATTACTCATGCCCTAACCTTAACTAGTAAGTTTAGTATCCACTCTGTTAAACCTTATATAAAAAAGAATATATTCATATTCGCAGTAATGTCATCTAATGCATAATAAACTAGTTCTAAATCTTTAAAACACATTTTTAAGAATTTGGCTGCCTGACCATAGACTTTCAGCTGGTCTAAATTACATCAGAAGGCACTCTATATAAATATGATAAATTTTTCCATCTACTGAGTCTTTTTGAAACAAACTGGAGTTTTCAAATCACATGCACTCATGTTTGATCATTTTGAGAGTAAAAATTTGTCAGAGGTTTCTTCATTTCCCCTGCACCCTCCCAAGTCACTAATAACTTCTGATGGCTTCTGAATCGGGTTGCAGATCAGGATTTCTGATGCTGTACTATAAATCTGCTCCAGAAGGCCCAAATTCAATCAATTCAATTCACCAGCTTTCAGAACTGGTTGAATGCCCTCTTAACACTGCAAGAGAACTGAATATAAATTCTCTGAATAGAATCACTGTGTTAGAAGCGCTTTG